>JAECUM010034581.1:0-30238 GCA_016617855.1 Megalonaias nervosa
GGAGTCATACCAAAGACTTTAAAAAATGGTACTAACAGCTGCCTCGCTTGACGTTCAGCATTAAGAGGTTAGTGTTAGGACTGGTCGGCCTGGTGTCCGGATAATGTGACTGGGTGGGACATCATGCTACATGTCTGCGGCATGATGCCCCAGTGCTAGACATCACTATAAACTGCCACACTGCAGACATCGTAGCGATATGACTGAAAAATTGTTAAAGCTACGTTAAAAATCATAATCACTTCACATCACATCAAACCTGTTTTTTTTTTCAAAAACAGAATTTGACCAAACTGGTCTGAAAGCATTCTGACATTAAGGTCTTTCAGACTGATACAAATGATGCCAATCTGCCATCAAGTAAGGTCACTGTTTCTAAAATAGAAAAACTTTTGAAAGGCTTCACAAGAAACTGCTGACAGAATATTTTTTTTCACAATTTTAGGGAAGACATCCAGCTATAAAGGGCTTTCAACTTGTTACACAATGAGATATGGCCACTGCTACTAAAAATAAACACCATTACATGAACCTTTCTAAATACCCATGAATAGAAATTCAACAAATTTGACAGAGCATCCAAGAATGAATGCTTTTCTGGTTTCTGGAAATGATGTTGATTCATCATCGATATGACTGCTGTTACTAAAAATAGAAAAAATACATAAACAGCTTTGTCTACAAATACTGCTAAACTGAATTTAAAGAAATTTAACATAAAGCATCTTGGCATTAAGACCTTTCACTATAGCACAGTTTATGCTGATGTGCAATCATATATGGGTTAAGATACAAAAATACTTAAACCTTGAAACAATTGGGTTTTTTTTAACAATTGCTATCAACAGCTTTGAACGAAATGTCTACAAGAAAGCATCCTACTGACTCAGATTTCTTGGCCTGCTGTTCTTGCATTTGGTTATTTGGCAGATTCATCCTGTGAGACAGAAGAATTTTGATTTCAACTGCATGAAGCAACTGTTCGATAACGTACCGCCCAAGAAAATCTTAACTTAATGAGGGAATGTATTAAAATTTCGACCATATGTTTTAAAGATTTTACAGGTATTACATTTATCTTTTATTTTAAATACATTTTACAAAATTTTTACATTTTTACATTTTATATTTTATCTTGTACCTAATGTTTGCATTTATTTGGAAGAATTTGTCTTTTTCTTTGGTTTTTACTTTACTGGTCATTGACCACTTTTGTCCATCATCCATCCATTCATTAGCACAAGTTTGTAATTGCTATTCCTAAACTACTCAGAGGATTGCCAAGAAACTTAACATACACATTCATCCCATTGTCTAGTTGGTCCTAAATGAAAATGGTGCAGCTGGATCATCCAGTAAGTCCACCACAGCGGCCATCAGAAATATAATGTTATTGCTACTTCTGCTGAATGAAAAGTCTTATTGACATTGGGTTTTCACCAGAAGACTTCTAATGATGTCTAGTTGTTCCTAAATGAAAATGTGGTAACCTGATGTCTGATATGACTGTCACAGCAGCCATCTTCAAAATCGTATTATTGCTAATCCTTCCAAAGAAAACTAATATTGCCATGGGGTTTTCACCAGAAGACTTTTTAGGATATTTGGTTGATCCTAAATGAAAATGGTGTTGATTTGATGTCCAATATGGCTGCCACAGTGGCCATCTTGAAAATCTTGTTATTGCTAATCCTCCTGAATAAAACATAATATTGTCATGGGGTTTTCACTCGAAGACTTCTTATGCTGTAATGTTGGTCTGGGATGAAAATGGTGTCGATCTGATGTCCACAACAGTGGCCATTTTGAAAATATTATTATCTCTTATCCTGATGAATGAATGGTCATATCTGTATGAGGTCTTTACTAAACAACTTCTTATGAAGTCTAGCTGGTCCTAATGCTTCCGCTCAGACATTTAACATGCCTGCAATTGTGGCCATCTTGAAAATCTTGTTATCACTGTTTCATCTGAACAAATTGTCGTATCAGCATACAGTTTTTGCTGAAAGACGTCTTATGATGTCTGGTTGGTTGAAATTGAAAATGGTGCCAATCTGACTTTTAATATGACTGCCACAATAGCCCTCCTGACAACCTTGTTATCACTATTGTTCCTGAATGATTGGTGGTCATATTGACATTTAGCTTTCAGCAAAAGACTTCTTGGTACTAAATAGAAATGGTGACAATCTGATTTCAAATATGGCACCCAGGCATCCATCTTGAATATCTTTTTATTGTTGCATATCCAAAACAGAAAGTCATATCAATGTGGGGTTTCCACCAGAAAACATCTTATGATGCCTTGTTGTTCCTAAAAGAAATGGTGCCAAGTTGACATCCAGTAAGTCTACCACATCAGTTAATTTCTTGTTATCTCTGAAGAATATCAAAGATGTTTCAGCACTCTACCATTGAAAGTAAGAAATGTTTGTATCTTTAATTTGTGGAAATTCTTTTCCATTAGTAGAATGTCAGTCCCTTTGAGGGAGTGGTGTTTGCAATTTGTTCTCACATTTTTCAAACAAACCTTCAGTTGGCACTATATATCCAGTATTGTGCTGAGGCACCATAAAATGCTACTACACACATGCATATTATTTTGCAGAAGTCAGCCAGATGAGGGATCTCTGACCTATTTAAGTCTCTTTGTTTAAAATCATTCTTGTTTTATTGTTTGTTTTTACCATGCTCTTTGTTCTGCACAGATGATATTTACTCCAATTGATGTTTTCCCAAACAAGGCATAGAAAATTAGTTCCAGTACCAAAAATTTTCAACACAGATAGAACAAGAACATGGTTTGACATCGAAATAAATTTTGTACTTTTATTTCAAAAACATGTTATTTTACAAGCACTGAATCAGTTTGTGACACATTTTTGGAGTTTCAGTCTGCTATTAAGTTACTGCAGAACTAATTGTTTTATATTTTATGGTAGAGATATCTTTTAAAGCTGACAGAATAATTTTTAAATTGCTTTTATATCATACGAAAAGTCTGTGTGATGAAACTTGCAATTTGAAACAAATAATGCTGGTTTGGTCTCAGTAAAGATAACCATTGATAATAGGCACCTACATTTTTAATCTGCAGGTTTAGTGATGGTGTTGTTGTTGACATAGGTACAATTGTTAAGTTTTGGATTTAGCTCAGTTTCTGAGACACTGTTGCATGTATAGTTATAAATTTAAGTGGGTGTACCATATTGGTTGTGAAGGGTACTGCCCATCCCAGGGTAAAAGGTCAAAGTGACTTTCTTTTCATATTCCAGTAATTACATTTTGTTTTTTTTCATTTAGCTCAATTACACTAATGTATGTGCAGTCATGAAACTTGATGGGTGTATTGGTCTTAGGGGGTGATACCCACCACAGTCAAATGGATATAACAGTGCCTACCTAGAAATTTGGCTCTTGCAACATTTTGGAGCAGGCAAAGCATATAATTCTGTAGAATTCTTGTTTTTATAAATATGTTACATTTTCCAATTGTCTTTTCAGGACACAGCTATTCATGGGGATTAAGTCGACCTGATCTTTTGACTCAGTGCTACCAAGGTGACCATGCTGTGGATGGCTATTTAGGCCCCATGGATCCAAGCAAGAATGAGACTTTCAGATTCCTTAAAAACCTGTTTAAGGAGATTCTACATGTTTTTAAGGATCAGTACATTCATTTGGGAGGAGATGAGGTTCCAATGACCTGCTGGTAGGGTACTTTCTTAATTGATTCGTCCCTCACAACAGGGTATGGCTGTATCATGCATGTCCTTTTATAACACATGTATTTTCATGAGTCCCAGTATACTGGTTGATACTGATTTTAAAATGAAAACTTAATTTTTTTAATTTAATTTTTGCCCATTGCTTATTAGAACCCATTATAATACAATTTTACCAGAAACTTATCCCTATCATACCAGTAGTGTTTTTTTGTTTTTTCGGGGGCTTAAACATAATGTCCATTCTATTAAGGCATCACAGTACTGGATTTCCACTCCATACTTTCCAGTAGAGATCAAAGTTGTGCTAACCTAAATGATGTATTTAAGGGGGGGTTGGGGTTGCAAGGGTAAAACAAAACAAAGCAGTAGCCAAATAGATTATTTCATGAAATTTGGTAACCCTCTGAAAAAAATTAGTACCCAGTGACATTTTGGGCAGCCACTAATGGGAAAAATAGCAGGTGTAAGATAACCTCAGTTAGAACACTATACATTTCTATGGCTGTAATGAAAAATGTTGTACTGAGAGATGACCTCAGCTAGGACACTGTACATTTCTTTGGCTGTAATGAATAGTGTTATTTTGAGGGATGACCGCAGTTAGTAAAATTTGCTCTTCAGCATGCTCAGTTGGTATAATTTTGCAGAAATTTGATGACACTGAAATATAGCCAATATTGAAATGGTGCCAATGAGTTTTTGCTACTGTCAAAGTATATTGACACAAGCAGGTGGCAGATTTATTTACACAGTTTTTGGTTTGTATCATCCATTTCAGAAAGTAACCATAATTAATTGTGATATTTGATCAGACAAACTCCAGTGCCTTTTATTGACGATCATTGATGAAATTGATTTTTTTTAAAAAAGATTTAAAACAAAATATTATGATTCTTAATTCCAATCACCTGTAGAGGTGAGAGTTTAAAATATCTTTAAACAAATCTGGTGTTAGACATGATAGTCATTTGTTACAGACTATATGTTTGAACAGCTGGGGAATTGATGTCACCTGCATGCTTACCTGTCAACATTATGACTGTATCATATTGGGCCTTATCCTACTAGTTCAGTGTTGGATTATTTACAGTGAAAGAAATAGTTTTGATTAGAAGGTCATACTTTTACCATTAAATTTTCTGTAGAAATTACACACACAGCTTTGTAGTTGCTTCATGAACTTTTACTTTACAGTCTTCATAAACCATGATGTTTCATAGAATTTATGTGTTACCCTTTACTTTACTTTATATATGTATATAACAGATTTTGAACACCTTTACATTTTATATTTTATCTTTTGTTATATACTTAAGTGTGAAATATAGAGACTATTGGCAAAATAATTTTCATGTTTTTTCCCGATATTTTTACATGTGAAAAAAATATATATCCTTATATTTTCACATGTAAAAATATAAGATTTCCCATCATGCCATACGATGCTTGATTGCATATGCCTGAAAAGGTTGTACCTGCAGCAACAAAAATGTACTTTGTGAGCCAGAACAAATAATTAGAAATTGACTTACATTTCAGACATGTAAATTAATCTTTGATGAAGAAATTTGACCAGAGGACAAACCCACCATTGATGAATCAGATTTGCATTGTTTTCAGATATGGTCAGATAGTTTACAAAATGACCAAAATGTAATTTACTACAACAGTTTAGGTCAGCCCAATCCTACCACTTTCTTAAGTGACACATATTTATACCATCAGCCTATGAAAGTGAGGTGAATTTATGAAAAGCGGGTGGGGTGAGCATGTTGTGCCAATAGGAGTGAATTTAATCATTCAAACTTCAATTTTGGAGCAAGTTTGGTATGTAATAAAAAGAAAATTTTCTTGTCCTGTGTTAATTCTGGATATATTTCATCTTGTGGTACCTAAAATGATATATTTTAACTCATGGCTTTGCCACTTCTTAAAATATCACATTTTTGCTACCATACAATGAAATGTATCTGGTATTAACATAGAAAAAGAAAATAACCTCATGTAATGTACTTTATGTTTACATTTACTTGGAAGGGTTTATCATCCTAAATTTTTGTGCAATCCATTTTTACACTTTGTAAACTTTACCTCTTAGTTGGTACCATATAGCCACTGTTACACTGAGATGCTGTACAATGCTAATACATGTACTGCTACAACTCCTAAGTTTCCATGGGCAGCAAAAATTCTAGTTCTCTTTCTCATTTTATTAATGAAGTACCTGCATTTTTCAGAGTAATAATATTTTACCATTATTTGAACATGTACTTTCGTTCAAGTATTGGATCTCTGGTTCTTGGTACAAAATCAACTCTGGATTGTATAAAATATGTGCCTATGCCCATTTAAAGTGGCAGTTTTATCGAATTTAACAATTTTGTTCTCTTCAGTGAAATTTATACTGTGATTGTCACTTAGTCAATAACCACCATCCTTTTATTTGGAAAGGTTAATCTTTCTAACTTTTTTGGTGCACTTCTTCATTTGTACATTTTTCAGACTTTTAATTGGAACATTATACCATTGTTGTATTGAGGTGTTTTTAAACACTAATACTGTACATACATATCCTCCCTACTCTCTGCATTGATTGCTATTCTGCAAACATTGGCATCACATCAAAAATTTCTTCAAAATGTCCGAAATGTTGAGATTTTGTTTTTACCTTTCCTCACATAAGCACTCCATATATGACATATTCTGTAAATAAAAGTAGTCTTACATCATAATGCTAAGAACAGTTAGTGCAGAAGTTTGACTACAGTATGTTCTTAACTCTTCAATAAAGGACAATATTGAGTAGTTACTTTATTGCAAAAAAAGACTGGGACATGATTTGAAGTATATAATAATGTGTTATATGAGAATATGTTAACTGCTTGTTTGCCTTGTTATGAACAGGTCATCCAACCCAGAGGTTTTACGGCTGTTGGCACAGCTACAGGGGAAGCAAAACGTCGAGGTCAAACAGAACGATCCATACTACTACAGCTATGATATTCGTAAAGTACTGGAATATTATGTCACAAGGTAAAAGCATATGGCCAGAGATTTTTTTTGTGAAAAAGTTGCATTTCAGCTTACATTTAAAAAAACATATTCCTTACATACATAAATGTATTTTTAAAAATATGATGTACTTTTTAACAATCCCCATCAAAATAATATTTGATCTGAAAATGAAATAGGTAATGAAATCCTAGTTTAAATATTTAATTTTCCACAATTAAAAACAAAATCTGAAGAAAAAATATTTATGACTGATGCAAGGTTTCTAATAATTTATAGATTAGAAATCTTCCATCCCATGTGGTATTTGTCCTCTTCCCCAAACGGGAATCTAGGGAGCCCACAGACCCTTGCCCTCTTGCAATTCCAATCATCACCTCCCACCCACCATGAATCTTGAATCTCTATAGACTGACCACCTAATTGATCCTAATATGACTGCTGTATTACAATCAAACCTCTTTGTATTATCATGTATATCTATATTTTTGTAACATGACTGTATCTGTATTGTGTGTAATTTTTGTTCATGGCTGTAAATTGTAGTGATTATAAAGAAGATATTACATAGCTGATTTTTGTATAGATTCTGTTTAAGATGATAAGAATGCCTGTAGTGTTGCATAGAATCTATAAATAGGTGTTTACAATCATTAATAATAATATTGATAATAAACATGTTTACTAGTTCATGTTTTTCCCATTGGATGGGATAGTCAGGTGGGTTCTTTTATGATGTGGGTTATTTGCAAAATGTCATAGTAGGGAAAAAATGTGTTTTAGCGCCATATTCTTGCATATAATGAGAGAACTGAGCAATTGATTTCATTCCTATTTTGGGTGCTTACCGTATTTCATGTATTTTTTCGTACCCTTTAATTTTTCGTACACAATCCAGTTATCAAAATAATAATTATTTAAATGTATCATAATTTTTCATACATATCATTTTGTATTATTTGAAATATTCATTAAATTATCGGACATAAAATTTCCACTAAGAAGATTTACATTTGCAAAAAAGATCGAAAATACCATATTCCCATTTTGTTTTTACAAAAATTAATGATTAATTGTTGGTGAGAAAATATAATGATTGATGCATAAGCATGGGCGCCCGCAGCATAGGTCAAGGGGGGGTCACGTGACCCCCCTGGATATCATACTGCAATATATATATTTAATCATACAAATGAAGCTGAAAATATGTCACAAGATTCTGTTCAAAACGCTTAGTAAATATTAGCTTTAGTTTCAGACTGCCTACTATACTAACTCTCCCGGCCGTGACTGACTGACGACCCCGCCCCATTTTTGTAAAAGATCCTGCGGGCGCCCATGTGCATAAACTCTTATTGTCATTACAATATCTACTGGTGTTTATTAACAAATGAATAAAGGACATCACAGACCATACATTTAAATATTATCGTTAATTAGTTCTCCTTATTAAGTCCGTCACCGTAACAAAACACCATGTGCATTTTAAAACGAGTTTGGAAGCCCTTTGATGTTGTCTTATCCAACAAAAATTACATCTCAGTACATGCTAAAGTGAAGACCACAGACCATTGGTCAACTAGTCGTATTGTTTCATTAGTCATACAAACATAAAATATAAAAACCTTGTCATTTTCCATCATAAATTTGAAAGTCACGGGCTCCGTTAAATCAATTCGTATATATACATATACTATCTTTTAAGTGCTTGTTCTGTTTTGATTTGGATATAATTAACATTTTATTGCAAATCTATTCTATGATATACCCCACTATTATCTTTATTGGTGAGTTCGAATAACAAGTAATGCATATGATTGTTTGTCCTTATAACATCTGCTATATGGACAACGGATTCAATAGCACATTGACAGACTTTCATTTCCCTAAAGAGAGCCTCATTTCCCTACTGGCAGCCTCGCTGATTTTACCTCTCCAGTCGATTCTTGCCCTCAATCTGGTTTCAACTGGAATAACCAAAGCCCTAAGAATGTTTAATTACCGTGTAAATAACTGCATAGCCATGTGGTTGTTGTGACAATGTACATCGCAGTTAAAACAAGAATGAACTGTTGATTTAGCGGTGTTTGTTCCTAATGGAATATAGTAGGGTCGTAATACATGAGGATTATCCCTCTCATCAGGTAACGGAAAATAGTCTTTTTTTCTCTTTGTAAAAGCTACAAATTACAACTGCACTGAATAAATACGGTTTTGTACACTGAAAAAATTTTGTTTGATTGATCTGTCTGGCGCGCGTGCACACACACACGCGCGCGAGCGCACTCGCGCGCATTAACTTAAACGTTGATTTCAGGTTCTTTATTTTTTATTGCAATTTGATAATGAGATTATTGTTGCCGCAAAAATACAACTTGCACTTAATTTCTTGATGATGTGGGGTCGTGGCGTTGCGTACAATTTACAATAAATAACACCCATAACTTATACATGTTCAAACCTTCTTGATCATTTTGCCTATATTACACAACATAACAGCTACATATGTTCTAAATGCAGACGAGCTTGCACACTGAGACATAATCCTCTCTCTCTCGCTCTCTCTCTCTCTCTCTCGTTCACTAATAACAACAGTACTTTTGATTTATTGTAATTAGATTCTTGAATTGAGAGCAGAATGAGACAGAAAATATACGTTTACTTTGTTGGTTTGTACCGTTAGGTTGTCGAGTAGCGTGTGTACTGTAGAACTTGTTTTGGTACAATCACATTATTTTTCATACACGGTCAGTACCACCAAATGATAATTATATTTATTTTACATATAATTTTTCATACACTGAAATTAATAATTATTTTTTTGTGTACGAAAAATTGCATAAATTACGGTATTTCATATGTTCTTGTGTCAGTCTGCAGATGTATTTAATGTCGAGTTTAGATAATTTGAGAGGAGACATTTGTTAGGATTATTTATTGAAATTACAAAGTGCTCATTGGACTCAAATATGATTCTGGGACTATTGTGAATTATTCACAGGAGCTCTTTTTGGACAATGCCATTGTGATACATCAGGACTGTTGACAGACCAGTACATTCAGGGATGTAAAATTTATTATGGAAGTCAGTTTTTTAGGACTTGTGTAGAACGTTTTTTAGGATTATTTTGGATTTAATTCATAAACCTGTAAGTTCCTCGTAAATTTTTATTTTATAACTTTGATAATTAAATTATTTGTTAAGTTTTACAAAACTTGTTGGTTTTGCTTTCCTCTGTTACCTTATTTGTGACTTTAGAGTCATAACAGTATATTAGCCACTTTAATAAATAGGCCAAACTTTTTTGGTCCCAGAGGTGTCCTGGTGTATGGAAGTTTCACTATAAATATGTATTATTTGATGGCTATATTATCATCTATTGAACAGTTTGCATCATTGCCACTGCCAAAAGAGATATGGAAATGGAAAATTATGCTGAATTTCAGCTTTATTGTTTATCTACTCAGTCACCCTTGTCCTCTAAGAATCAACATTAAAAGAAAAAAAAATTATTTTAAAAAGATGATATTGTGTACTAAGAAAAAGATTTTACTGTTGTTTTTAACTGTGATGACTAAGCCAATAAGATTTACCTCCCTTGCTAGCTCAGCTTTGAAGATGCCATTTGAGCAGTCTTTATAAAAAATAATCATTAAAATTTTCCATGAGATTAAAGTATTACTAATGGTTAGACTTATAGGAAACAAAGTATCATTATTAACATCCTTACTATTTATTTCACTTATTATTGTATTCTTACCCTGAATGATTGTAAGAATACAGAGAACGGCTCATCTCCAAAATAAAGTGGGAACAAATGTCAGTATATGCTGGTATGTTAACATTCATTTAAATTCCTTATCCTGTGACTAGAAATTTGTAATTACTTTTTGAGAGAATCTGATCTATATATTTTTAAAAATACTGACCCTACGTTTTTAAAGATTGTATATTGTTTACCTTGATATTTTATTTTATGTAGATTGTAACATCTTTTTATTTATCTTTAATCTTGACATACTTCATGTTTTCATCTATCTGAAAGGTTTTATCTCCTGGACCTTTTTTGTGAAAATCTTAATTTTTATTTTTTAGCACTTTTCTTGTAATTAGCATGTTAATGCCATTAATATGCTGAGGTACTATAAAAGAGAGGCATAATGTTACAAGTGCTTCAAGAAAGAAATTGTTATATAATTAAGTCAGTATATTGTTTTTTTAAAATTGTTGAGCTGTTAGTTACTTCCTTGTTATACCAGTACACAATTGATCAGCAAGGACATTTTCAAAACTTTCAGTGCATTATGCAACAGCAGATCAGGGTCTGAATTATTTGCAGTTGGACTACACTTTTAAATGTGTATATACAGTAAGAAAACCAAGCTTAAATGGTTTGAAAAGCAACATATTATCCCTATCAAAAATGCAGTTATTATTTGTGATGCATTATTTCATGGACAGCAGCAGCAGCGGTAACTTCATCTTTTTAAAACATGCATATTGTTGGATAGAATCAGTCACATTCAGTCTCATTTTTGTTCCAGGTTAACTACGGATATCAAGAGTTTAGGTAGAAAGCGATCCAATGGTGTGCGATTTGTATTCTGGCAAGAGATAATGAACAATAATGTACAGGTACTGAGACATCTCTTTGATAAATAAGTCATACATGTGATATATCCCTGATCACCAGGAAGACTTCCTGAGTGTAGAATCTAAAATTTCCAACAGTATGGGACAAACTAGAAATCTGCTTAAAGCTAATAAAGAATTGCATTATTTATTGTATATATTTTTGAAAAATCCATGGAAATGAAGTAAAAATTGCCTTGAAGGTTAAAAGTATTACACAGTAGAGCTATTAGGACACAGGAGTATGGTTTAGAAATAAAGATATATGGTAATTTTATATTTGTACAATATTTGCTTGCTTGTAAGTCAAGGTAAATTGCAAATAACAAAGATCTGATCTGCCATGACATAATGCACCTGCAGATCAGGGTCTTTGTTGTTTGTTCTACCAATTACTCTAACAAACTGCACAAACCCAGATCTGTTAGCACATTATGCAGTGGCAGATCTTGGTCTGTGCAGTTTGCAGTTGGACTTGTCTTATAAGCAATTATATACTGTATATATAAGAAAATATCCACCTGCTGCTGATGTAATGTTGGTATGGATGTAAAAACAGAATTTCATGATTTAGGTTTCAGCATCCAGGCCCAAATGTATTCACATTTTGCAGTGAGAATAACATGACTGTTCAGTATAATCTGACTCGTATTGTCCGTCAGGATCTGCAGGTAGCAAGATGTAGGCATCACTTGTGTAGTGGCAACAGCAGCAGCATTGGCACTAATTCTAAGTTTCTGAGAACAATTTACTCATAATAGTGATCTTTTGAGTGCATTTTAGGATAATAGACCTACTATCATGAACTTTGGCAGCTGATATGCATGCAGTTCCTGCTGTAATGCTTCTACAACAGTCTGCTGTGATATACTGGACTTTAAACTGACTTAGTTATTAGATATTGCAGTTCCTGCTGTAATGCTTCTACAACAGTCTGCTGTGATATACTGGACTTAGACTTAGTTATTAGATATTGCAGATCCTGCTGTAATGCTTCTACAACAGTCTGCTGAAATATACTGGACTTCAAACTGACTTGGTTATTAGATGTTGCAGATCCTGCTGTAATGCTTCTACAACAGTCTGCTGAGATATACTGGACTATAAACTGACTTGGTTATTAGATGTGCCAATTAGTATACATATACTTCTGGAACAGTATTAACTTTTTTTATCTGTCTGAAGTTGCCAACCTCTGTCAATTAACATGAAAGTGTCATAATTCATTATGATGCAAGTGATTGATCACCATGTGAACATTATTTGGGGAAGAAATAAATGGAATTCCCCATAGTGGATTGAGAAAAAAAAACACGGTTAAGAAAATCCTCTTAAGCTTTTATGGATCAGCTTCCAAGAAATACCTATTGCCTGTGTATAGAAATATAAATTAACATTTTATGAAATATAGTTTACTTTCTTCTCCAAAATTTGAGAAACTTAGTTGATTCATTTCCAGTTTGAAGATAGGAATATTGAATATATAGGTGAAAAATTATTTGCTTTGTTTTACCTACACTAAAATGTGAAGAAATGTTACAGTCATAAAGAAAAGTTATAATCTCTCCAGCAAATACAGTACTCAATCACATTATTATTAACATTATGGAGAGGATTGTGACAGCTGGACAGTCCTTCACTTTAAAGACCTATAAGGGGAAGTGGCTTGTTTTCACCAACTGGTGTCATATTAATGACATCACATCAGTATCAGCCTCCATTCCCCAGGTGGCCAATTTCTTTCTTTTCCTTTTTGAGGACAAGAGGCTAGCCCCTGTTAGAATCAAGGGACAGATTTACATCACATGACCTTGCAAAAGAAAGCTCAATCTTGCTGGACCACTGGTAGCTGCCCAGACAGTTACCACACCTAGTTCATCACAGCATAATCTAAGCCCTGAGCATAACCTTGCAACATTCACTGGATTTACCCGGGAAACTTTTGCACATAAGGCAAGCCAGGTAGAGGATCCCACATGAATCTCGATCATATGTGTATCACTGCATAATATTTGGTTGTGCTACCTTCATGTTAGGAAAATGGTTTTCATACGTTTTGCATCCACAGCCCATGTCCGGGTATTCTCTGTATGACTAATGTGACATCTGCAGCAGGTACATGATCCCACAAGTGGGCTGCAACCATTAGTTTGAGAACCTATGTGTTAGGAGAAGTTATCCAATTCAGTAGAGTAGCTATCATGCTCCTGCAGTGATATGTGTAGAGGTTGGATGCTCAAGCATTTCCTCCTCCTCTTTAAGTATTCTCCTAATTTTAGTATGATCAGGTAATGTATTTGAGGGAGAAAGGGCATATTTTAGTATTAAAAAAATTTCTCTATTAATCCCTTCCACCCTTTCCCGCAAATGTGAAGTTCCTGTTATTGGTTGTGCTCAGATTTGAACTAGCCAACATTAGACTTATGGGTGGCCACCTAGTGGGAACAAGGGGAGTTAATCTAGAAATTACTTCCCTGTCTGTGTTTATACAGAAAGATGCCTTTGTCTTCAGGAGAGCTGGGTTTGGAGGTAGCAGAGGGTAATAGCCAAATGTTAATGATATTGGGTAAGTATATTTGGCAAAACATAATTTACTAAAATATTTCCTTAAGAAATTTTAACAGTTGTTTATTTAAGTTAGTTGAAAGGAAACTTGTAAAATGTTTAGCTCTCCTGGTTGAAGTATGGTATGGCCTGCGTACATCATACATCTGTCAACAATTACTATTTTAAACTTCTTAAATAAACTGCTAGACTGATTTGTACCAAATTTGACTTGGAGCATCCTGGCTTAAAGGGTTTTCAGATGTATACAAGTGATGACATTCTGTAATCAAATATGGCCACGTGACTATAAGTAGTAGAAACCTTTTAAGTGACTTCTCAAAAACTGCTGGACAGAATTTGATCAAATTTAGGAAGAAGCATCCTGGCATGAACAACTTTTAAGTTTATGCCAATGATGCCAATCTGCCATCAAATATGACTACTGTTTCTAAAAGTGGAAAAATCTTTTAAGTGACTTTTTCTCCAAAACTTTTAAACAGAATTTGACCACGTTTGAAAGAAAGCATGCTGACCTAGATAGCTGTCAGATTTATAGAACTGATGCTGATAAAGCATTAAATATGGCAACCATTGCTAAAAATTGAAAAACCCTTAAAAAAAACATTTCCCAAACTGCTGAACAGAATTTATCCTTGCATGAAGACCTGTCATATTTATACAAATTATGTCAATCTGACATCAACCTCATGTATGGCCACCATTGTTAAAACCTTGAAATGACCTCTCTAAAACTATGGAATAGAATTTGACCTGACTTGACAGAAAGCATCCCTGCATGAAGACCTTTTGAATTTATACAAAAGATTCCAATCTGCCATCAAATATGGCTGCTGTTGTTAAAAAATGAAAACCTTTAAATAACTTCTCAGAATTTAACCAAATTTGACCAACATAGAGAGCTTTTTAAGTTTATACAAGAGTGCAGGTCCACCATTAAATATGGCCACCATTACTGAAAACAGAAGATTTTTAAACAACTTCTCCTCCAAAATCACTTAATAGAATTCAACAAAGTTTGACTGAAAGCATCCTGGCGTGAGGTCCTTTAAAAGTTATACAAATGATGCTGATCTGCTATAAAATATGGCCACAGTTACTAAAAAAAAGAAAATTTTTCAAAGAACATCTCAAAAACCACTCAAAAGAATTGGATTAGATTTGACAGTAGCTTCATGGTGTCATTGATGGCTTTCTAATTTACAGAACTGTTGCCAATCCCACCATAAAAAAAGCAGCTGTTTCTAACAATAGAAAACACTTTAAATGACTTCTCAAAAAATGTTGAACAGAATTTGATGATATTGGACAAAATCATCTAAGTATGAAGAACTTTCAGATTTACAAAAATGTTGCTGAGCTACCATCAGATATGGCCACCATTACTAAAAATAGAAAACCTTTAAACAACTTCCTCAAAACTGTTGAATGGAATTTCACCAAATCCAAACTTGTTAGAAACATACTTGCATGAAGATTTTTCAAAAATGTACAAAAAAATATGCCAGTCCATCACCAAATATGGCTGCTGTTACTAAAACTAGAATAGCATTTAAATCGCCTGTCAGATCCACTCAGTATAATTTGACTAAATTGACAGAAAAGAATCTTGGAATAGACTGCTTTCAAGTTTGTACAGCTGATACTGCTCTACCATCAAATATGACCAGCATTACTAAAAATAAAGAAACCTTTAAATGATTTCTCCACAACTGTTTGAATAAAATTTGACCAAACTGGACAGAAAACGTCATGGCATGAAATTGTTAAGTCTGTACAGATAATGCTGATCCCAAGTCAACTATGGCTGTCATTACTGAAAGTGAAAAAAAAAATCTCCAAACTGCTACATTGAATTTGAATCTTAAGCATCCTTGCATGAAGACTTTTTTGGTATAATTATAAAAATGATGCTAATCTATCATCAAATATGGCCACCATAACTTAAAATAGAGAAACATTCAAATGACTCCTCAAAAACTACTTATCTAAATTTGACCAAATTTGAGAAACAGCATCCTTGCATAGATTACTTTCAAATGATGCCAATCCACCACAAAAGTAGAAAAATGTTTATTCAGCTTTATGTTTATAGAAACCCAAAACTACTAAACAGAGTTTGACCAATTTTATAAACAAATGATGTTTTAGACAAATGATGCATAACAATTGTTTTCATGCAATCAACAGTAATGGAAGAAATTTTTATTATGAGCATGGTTATATTTAATTGATTATGCAATTGGTCAACAGATACATGTACAGGCTTATGCTGATGAAAGTGATCCTCTAGTGGAAAACCACAATTTTTACCAAAAATACTTGGGAGATGACAGTTTACATCATACAAGTAGGTCAGTTTGCAGGCTAGACATGGCATTGGTTATGATGCGTGTTGTATTAATTAGGTTCTGAGGTATATTGCATTAAGGAAAGTTATTTCATTCACAATGTTCTTCTGTCAAGCATCAGCATTCAACTTGATTTTCTTTATCAGTGGGTTATAACAAAATTTTGGCAGCTGATCTAAGTAAGAATCCCAGAAAATCCAGTGTAATGTGTGTGTAAAATGTAAAATCAAGAGGACTTGCTTGCACTGCATAAAAGGCAACAAAGTAATGTGTGTGTAAAAATAAAAACAGAATACAGTTCAAGGAAAGCACATGCACTAAATGAAAGGCAGCAAAGTAATGTGTATGTAAAAATTAAAATCAAAGATTCACTTCAAGGAAAGCACTTGCACTGAATGAAAGGCAGCAAAGTAATGTACGTGTAAAAATTAAAATCAAAGATTCACTTCAAGGAAAGGACTTAAGTTGCATGAAAGGCAACAAATTTTGATTATGAGTAGTTAAGAGATGTTTTCTGTCACATATGTGATACCAATGCTTACAATCAGCCACATATAACACAGATTATACCAATCAGTTACACATGTAACCCAACTGCTACTCATCAGTTACACATGTAACAACACTGCTACTAATTTGCCCTACATTTAACAGAAATGCTTAAAATCACACTTGCAACACTCTTCCAATCATAAATTTAGCATCAGTGCCTTCACTGAGTCACACATGTAACACAAAAGATTATTCAGTAACATGAGCTTTCAACTGTACTTAGGCCATTAACCTTTCTCTGCAGCTTCCCAATGACACAATCATCCAAGTGTGGCAGGGAGACATGTCAGATGTGCAGCGAGCTATCACCATGGGTTACAGTGTCCTGTATTCATCTTGTTGGTATTTGGACCTGATAGAGTATGGGACAAAGTGGTCCAAATACTACCACTGTGACCCAGCAGATACATCTTTTGGTGAGTTTTCACAAAGCATCCAAGAGTGAAGCATTCATTTGATATTTATTATTTTATTTGGGGATTTGAAACCTTGCACCAGATAATGTGGAACAAAATGGTCAAAAAACTATTACTGTGACCCAGCAGACATGATCTGTGTTATGTTAGTGAGAGCAGCAATCTGTTTGATCATGTGAATGAACTTACTTGACGATTGTGGGACTTTCTGCATGTCAGAAGGAGGGAGGTTTTGGATTAGTCAAGAAACAAGGACCAGCTATGACCTACTCTGACTTGTGCGGTTCTGACACCACCTAGCTAAATAATTGGTCTGGAACTCATTTTAGATTACTGGAGTATACATCGACTCATTACAGTTAGTCTGCATATGCTCTAAATACTGCTGTTTGTGTGATAGGCTGAATTACAAATAAAGTATTGAGATGTTTTTCACACATTAGCTTGGGCTTATAATAAACATGAATTGTAATATTCTGTTAACAGGTATGAAATTGTTCTGTTTACTTTGACAGATATAAAACTTATGTTCATTTAATGAAATAGGGAATATGTTATTCACACAAATGACTTAACACAACATTCAGTTCAGTGTTGATGAACTTGTCCTTCTAGTAAGTGTACCTGATAGCATGGGACAAAATGATCCAAGCACTCCCACCATGGTAAGTGCATGTCACAGAAACCCACTAGGAATATTAGTTCGGATAGCTCAGATCCTAGAAAACTCAGCTAAAGTTATGGAAATCCAGGTTCAGCTGTCAATTGAGGCGTAGATATTTATTATATTAGTTTAATATTCAGTCCTATTAAGGTATACATATGATTATGTTTGTAAAGAACTAATATGTGTCAAGTACGGTGCAACTTCACTATAGCATGCTCATTATAGCATGAATTCAGATATAACAAGGTTGTGAAATGTCTCTTGAAAATTTGTATATTGACTCATTCATGAAAACATTTTTTTAAAAATTTCAAAGTGTGAAAACTATTGTGTAAAAACTTACCATTATTGTGTAGGGGAAGAGATTGTATATAGATTCTGCTATAACACAATTTTAGCTTGGCTCACAAGATTTAGCAATAATTTCACCAATTTTTTGAAGAAGTGCAAAGTTTTGTGCCAAAATAAACAAGAGTTTGATTTAATAATTTGGCAAGATATGATGCATTCTTGAAGAAAAAATTGTCTTATGATCGCATCTCTCTTGATATGAAAAAATGTTAAAAATGTCTATAATTTGTTAATCATTTCAGATGTGTTAGTAGTCGATCAGTGCCCTTTAATCTTAGCTTAGTTTTCAAAGAAGTCAGCTCATTAAAAAGCTGATCAGTATATTAATCTTATTATTACTGAACTATGAGCAACAAAAGTCAGTAAGTCTTTTTCCATTTCCTTCAATACATTTTTGTACAATTTTTGCTCAAAGGAAAGAAAAGATTCTCATCCGAATTTATAATTAATTAATTTCAGTGATTGCTAATCATCATTGTTAATCTCACTACTAAAGGTTGTTACAAATTACTGGGCGATGATATATAGAATACCCCTACACCCCCCACCCCCCAATAAAATGAGAAAGCTGCTAACATGTGCACTTGGCTTTGTTATGGTATCAATTGTCATGCAGTCAGTTGACCAGTGAATACTATTCTGCATTTCCTTTAAAAATGACCTTGTTGTTCCTTAACAATTATACTTGCTGTAGTTGTTCCAACAAATAGGGGTCAGTGTGTTAATTAATGAGTATTTACAACTGATAATAGAATACAGAAATCAGAAGTTTGAAGCCTGGGCAGTATTAAAACAGTTATACTTGCTGTAGTTGTTCCAACAAATAGGGGTCAGAGTGTTAATCAGTGAGTATTTACAACTGGTAATGGGATACAGGAAGGAGAAACTTGAAGCCTCAGGCAGGATTAAGTCCAGAGTTAAACAAATGCAATTAGCTTTGAGATTTAGTAAGTCAAGCAAACAATGTGCTGGTCTACAAAAGCATCTTAACCAAAATTTATAAGTCAATTAATTTACCTACCATTTTACAGGAAAACAGTAGATTATCAATGCTTGCTCAGTCATCCATCTTTAATACCCATTATTTAAGTACTTTTCAAGCCTAAATATGTTTCTTTTTAGAAACTCTGTGTCTTAATTGTTTATTTTATTGTTGGTCAGAAACCAGACCCTTTGGACATTTCCAGAAAATATGTTGCAGGGGACAAAAACACCCATTTCATAAATTTTTGTGAATGAATTAGCAAAAAATTAAATGGATTTGAATGGACCTAGCAAATGTTTTTTTTACTGTAGAAATTATGCTTCTTTATGCACATTTTTGATGGAATTACTATTATGGATAAAAACAGATTTGACTGGTGAGTACATGTGCACAACTATTTATGCTTATATTGCAGATTTCATACAAAGTAATAAATGTTAAACATGGAACAATTGTTTTAAGTACTTGTTTAATATGGAACAAGTTAGCATTTAATATGCATTGATTTAAGATGGTAACTGTGCCAATGAAGCATGTATTTTTGTGCCCACTTTTCTTTCTATCCCGACCCCCACCCCAGCCATTTTTTTTGTTTCATACATCATTTTATAAAGATGCAACCAAACTTTTCTACTGATAACGACAAAACTACATGTTTAGAAAAAGCTAAATTACTAAACATGGAACATGTATCCTTGAAAAGCCTTTGAATCTGAATGATTACCTTCAAGACTTGGTGAATTTCAAAAAAAGTTGGTTTTATCATTGGTAATTCCTTGAATTTTGTTGTAAACTCTTCTAATTTTTCATGGGGAGTAAAGACATTACATTTAACAAAAAGATTTTGTTATACTTAGAATTTTTGTTAATTGCATATTGTCCAAAAATAATGAAGGATAAAAAGGGATAAAATCTGATGGATCAAATGAAACACAACACTAGTAACATATGGAGAAATTTTTTTCTTTCCATAAGACAAAATACTTCTTGAAAACGTTTGGAAGTCATTGAAAACTCTATGAAAAATCTTTGAAAACATTTTTATCAGCACTGTACGAACTATGCTTAGACCGTTTAGCTCAGGGTTCATACACTGAGTGTAAGTACTGATAGTTAAAATTTAAAGTATCAGTAATGTTCAGTTTCAGTATAGTACATGCTGAAAGTGGCCACTAAGCAAGATAATCAAAGTGTTCCAGATGATTATGAAAGTGATAAAGGAAGTTACACTGTCATTTTGGAAATAAAGTTACGAATTTAAACCGTTCATAGGAATATTTATGATCAATATATATGCAAATATGACATGTAAATAGGAATCATTCCAAACATTTCTTTTCATTGGACTGTAAATATTTATGACGTTATCAGTTTGAATTTCCTGTAAATGTTGACACACACCCCACAACTGAGAGCATTACAGTCAATAAATTTCATTTGCTGAAAATGTATGGGCTAGACTGCCTGCCCACTTCAGTGTTGCAAATTCCCTAACTTTAATCTCTGTGTTAGTGAGTTCTGTGTTCTAGTGATATGTCAATTATGCATATGAATTAGGGACAGGCAGTGTACCAACTTTTGGGTGGGTCACACTTTTCAGTGCAACTGTTCATCAGCAATGCAATAGAAACTTCACTGTTGCAAATTCCCTAACTTTAATCTCTGTGTTAGTGAGTTCTGTGTTCTAGTGATATGTCAGTTATGCATATGAATTAGCAAAAGGCAGTGCACCAACTTTTGGGTGGGTCACACTTTTAAGTGCAGCTATTCATCAGCAATGCAATAGAAACTTACAGTGGCTATGAATATGGGATTTTCTGGTATGAAAGATAAAAAAATTAACATAAACAAACCTCCATAATTGACTTTAGGCATTTATTTTTCGCCATATTTATTCTATTCACTTTAAAATATAACTTCTGTTATGATGTCAACATCCTGTTTCAGATTGTATTGCCATTTGTATGTGGACTAAAATAGCATTTATAAATGTATTTCACAGAATCGAACCCAATTCAGCTTAATGTAGGTTTTAACTCTACTTGTTATTGACCAGAAGAGTTTATGGGATGGAATGTTTCTGTCATCCAAAGTTTGCTATCACTGTTCCTCCCCCACTACTTGTAGGATTGCAATGAAACTTTTCACACTTGTTCAGTCCAAGGTCTAGTTGGTCCTAAATGGAAATGGTGCAGCTTGGACAGCCAATATGGTTGCCACAGTGGATGTCTTTAAAGTGTTGGTAGTACTACTTCTCTTTTAGATCATATTAACATGGGCTTCTCACTAAAAAAAACTCTTATTATGTCAAGTTGGTCCTAAACAAAAATGGTGCCAGTCTGACCTCCATCCATCATGGCCATATTGAAATTTTTGTTATTGTTACTCCTAAATGGATGCTCATATCAGTGTGGGATTTTCACATTAAAAAAATACATTTTTATGATATCTAGTTGATCAAAAATAAAAATGGGCTAATCTCACATATATTGGTAGCCTTCTTGAAATCTTGTTATTGCTCAAGAATATCAGAGATGGTGTCAACACTCAACAATTAAAAATAAGAATTGGTCTTATCTCGGATTCCTTGAAATTATTTTTGATAAGTAGAGGATCTGTACCTTAAAGGGACTCATGTTTTTTGTTTATTTAGCAATAGAGGGACCACCACCCCTGAAATAATACAATGGTGGTGTCTACAGAGTGCCATCATGTGTAATATATTGTGCAATATCAAGGTAAGTCAGTAAGTAAATAAAACATAAAAGGAGGTAAAAGGGGGGGGGAGGGCACAAAACTGCAGGCTTCATTGACACATTTACCAACATAAATTAATGCATATTAAATGAGAAATAATGAAAAACTTTACTTTTGTTTAATTTTCTGCAGAGAACCATGTATTGGTACAGACATGTTGCCAGGGCATGTAAGTGCACAAATAACACAAAATGTGTACTAATGTGCACATTTGGACAGCAGTGATGTGAAAGAAATCCCACAAATTAGTTTAAAAGTTCTGCACATAAAAATGTAATTTGTGCAGTATACAATTTTTATTTAACTTAGTGTTTGTCACAACATGTCACTCTGTTGTTAGAGGTCTCATAGCACTTGTCGTGATATATGTCTTTGTTCAGGTAGACAACTGTTTAGACATAAATGATTGTTAAACTAAATTGGATTGGCACATCGGGCCCTGGAGCAAGTATTCTGTTATAGTTGTAATCTTGCACACATGAAGAAAATTAGTTTTACCTTCCCCCATGCCCTGCAATTTATTTTTGACTGTTCAATAAACATAAAATTAATTATCATTTTGTTTTTATGAGCAAACTTCTGTTAAAAATGAGAAGCTAACAGCAGAGTCCTTGATTGATTATTCACATAATTAAAATCAACATAAAAAATTTAAAATTCCCATGACTTTATTCATTTAAAGAAATGCAAACTGCTTAGACAATAAGAATACAACACGTCTTGTCCGATTAACTCATTTGCTTTGGCAATAAAGTGATAGAGATAAGGAAATAGTTCAGAGAATGAATTAATGAAATAGAAAAGATGACACATAAAAAACACAAAATGTTGGAATTAGTGAGACTAGGCTACAGATAAAACATGGGACAGAAAATGTAGAAAATAGTTTCTGGGGTTTTTTCATGGGCATTGCAGTAATTAAAAAAAACAAGTCGAGAGAAATTTGTGGAAAGGTTATGAAGATTCAGGAACTACACCACAAATATGTCATGTCTGAATTTGTATTGTAACTAAGCATGTTATAGTGGTGGTTTGCTTTGGTAAGTTGGTGTCAAGCAGTGGAATTCACAGAGAGCCCCACCTAAAAATGTTGAAGAACTGAATTTTTTTCAGTTGGTCTCATTAATAGGATTACCCCAGTCATAAGACTAATTTTTTTTTGTAAAGTCCCAATAGTCATATTATTAGGGAGGTTTCACTGTAATTATTATCAATTCCACAATTTTCAGGATATTCCATTGATGAGAGCAAAGTACTAGGTGGGGAAGCCTGCTTGTGGTCAGAATACATCGACAATGAAAATCTTATGACCACGTTATGGTAAGAAGATAGTCAGTGCACGGCTTTCATTTAAGAGCTGAGTCCCCTTAATTAATTAGTCTTCTGCATAAATTAACTTCCTTACACTATATTCACTTCTATATTGCATGGACTTAGTTGTGAAGAGCATAAGCACAGATTGGCCATTGCCATGAAGGGTTTACACTGTTCATTGGAATTAATTTTTTGTGCTGAGACTGTTCTGTGACTATGGGACCTGGATACAGGTCTCCTGTAGCTATAAAGCACCTACAGATCAGGGTCTAAAGTGTTCATTGGCAGTCAGACAGAGAATAAATGTTGTAGATCATGATATAATAGTGTATTATGCAAGAGAAGATCAGGGTCTGTACTGTTCATTGGCAGTCAGACAGAGAATAAATGTTGTAGATCATGATATAATAGTGTATTATGCAAGAGAAGATCAGGGTCTGTACTGTTTATTGGAAGTCAAACACAGATGGAGTGATGCATATGCTGATATACTGGCATTTTATGCAAATAAAGATCAGCATATTAACTGTTTATTGGAAGTCAGACATAAAATGCAGATCTTGATATACCAGTGTATTATGCAAGAATAGATCAAGGGGTCTGCACTGTTTATTGGAAGTCAGACAGAATGAATGGTGCAGATCCTGATATACCAGTATTAAGCAACATCAGATCAGGGTCTGCTCTGTTTATTGGAAGTCATACATAGAAAGGTGGTGGTTCTGATATAGCAGTGTATTATGCAGCAACAGATAAGGGTTAATATTGGATGAGCCAATATAGTATAAATATGTACTAATAAGTTCCAAATCAGTTTGTTTTCAGTCCCTTGTATCTCCTGATGTCATATTTTTATATATGTTCTATGTTGACATTTGCAAATAAATAATGTGTAAAAGCAAGCAAATTACAGAATTTCTGAGTGAAAAATTAAACTGCTTTTAAAACATGCAGAGATAAAGGAAATTGAGAAGCCGTGTTTTATATATACATATATATTTATATATATATAGAGAGAGAGAGAGACACACACACACACAAACACACACAGAGTCATTTACACATTTATTTACTGATACAGTTGTGTCTGCTGTTGAAGGACTTTTGTTTACAAAATACTAAGCAGGAATTTATTTGTCACCTTATGTGGAATTATGGTACCACATTCATATTCAGTCTATTTTGTGGTTTTGAATCTTGATTTTTGTAACAGTTTGTATCAAGGCTAGAATACATAAGTTTAGAACATAATCAGGATACAGTTTTATATTACTTATCAAAATCATTGATATTTTTCTCCTTACACCATCATGGATTTTTGGTCAGGCAAGGGATGTATTTTCATTTATGCTTTTGAAGTGGGTGGGGTGACTTTATGTGAAACACAGCTATGCTAATGTTAGCATCAATGGCATTGTGTCATCTGAATTTTGAATGTCTGATAGCTGAGACCTCTGAAACCACCACTAGGAATTTAATGAAACTTGCTACATTAAATGTTTAGGGAACAGGTATTGCTTTATTTTCTCATCACAAAGTGAATCTCACTGACAGTGCACGTTTTGATATTGTTTATGCTATTACCGTTTGAAATACTGCATAAGTAAACAATTAAACTGTCGTTTCAAACCAGCACTGCCTCTTGGTCTTGACCCATGGTCTATCATTATCCTTTGGGGTCCAGCCTCTGAATTATAACTTGGAAACCCAACTTTACCTCCTTATAACCATAATCATTCTTGGAATGAAAATGCCAAGTCATTTATGCAACCTGCGTTGCCCTTGAGTCCTTGACTTTAAGTATCAAACTTACCCCTAGGTCATAACCTAGAAGCTGTTCATACCACCCACCCCCACCATTAGTACATGTATGTGGAATTAAAAGTTGAATTAATTTATGTAGTCAGTATTGGTTTCTGGTTATGTCCTTACCTACTTGAACCAAACCACTGGATCTTAACTTGGAAAACATTGAGATCCTTACCATCTACCCATATATACACTTTTTGGCATGAAAACGTACATTGATTGTTATAGTCAGCATTAGCCCAGGGTCTGTCACCCACCCCTGGGTTATAACTTAAAACTGTTTATAGCCAGAATTATACATATGCACTAGGAGACTTGTTTGACAGAAAGGTGGTAGGATGAGGCCAGAAAAGGTGAGACAGTATACTGTGAAACTTTTTTCCTTTCATGTTACTTAGTAATGCAAATCTTACACAATTTAACCTTCATATGATGTGGAAATTTATTTCCATTCTTTTCTGAAATTAATTTCAGTGTAATGGCATTAACAGTTGGAATTTAATAGATTTTAAGATAGCATTAAACAATGGACTTGATTAAGCTTAGTGTTTTAACCTACCAGAAACAAGACTAGCCCTTATGCAAAAGTTATGGATACATTTAACTTATCTCCCTTGGCACAAGCAAGTTCTAATAGTGTTTTTCCTTGCCCTTCAGGCCCAGGGCCTCTGCTGCAGCAGAAAGACTGTGGAGTCACAAAGATGTCAGAGATTTGGAGAATGCGGCAACCAGGCTGCAGGAGCATCGTTGTCGTATGCTGAGGTAAGATCAATATATCGAGATTCTAAACTTCTAATGGCTCTTGTCATTCATTTTTTTACCCAAAGATTAACATGGATGCTTGTGAAATTTAATATAAAAATATTCAAAGGCAGTATAAAAGAAAAGAAATCATTAATATACTTAATTATTAAATGCACTGAAAAATTAGTCATTTTTGATTGCTGTTGCTTCAGTCTTTGTATTATACATTATTTTGCTAGTTTTCTCTCAGATTATTTATTTTAAAACAATTGAGTTTTTCTTCCAGAAAGCTGTATTTCAGTATTTCATGCAAGAACAGTATTTGGTTCCACTCTACTACATTTAAAAATTATTAATTGACAAGGATCAGTTTGTTGTTGTTACAGGTATCTTTTTTTTGTTACTTAGGGTCACAGCTACACATTCTATGTTCTAATTGTCAGCTTTGTGCAAAAATAAGATAAAATTTATTTTGTATAGATAATAAAAGAACACAGCACAAAGTAATATCACAATGTGTCATATGAAAGATACTAATGATAAAACAAGAATTAAATGAACACAAATTCACATTTCCATTATTACTGACCACATGACATCGGCAGGCGTTAAAATATAAATATGTACAACTAATATGCAGATCTGTAAATTTCAAGACAAATTACATGTAGTGGAGATATAAGATGTAGCAAATAACATTATTTGCCATTATTAAAATTCATGCAGAAAATGACATTACACACAGTGGGAATTTCAACAACACAATACTTTAGTTAAGGGTTATCACATAGATGAATGTATAAAGTAAAAATTCAGCTTATGTATATTACAGACCATAACTGTCAGCAAGAGTGATGGCAGTATTCTCTTGGGGGCCTTTTACTCTTGCAGGCCTGATATGCTATAATTTCAGCCCGCAAAAGTTTAGGACTCACCTGTACAAAAAGGCACTAGTGGTGATATGTTTTAATGTCTCCCCATAACTTAAAAAATTCAATCTATTACATAAACATCATGTAACCTAATTCCAAGCTCTATCACTGAATGTCACCTGTTCTTACTTCTTGTTAGATATGTAATCAAGATAATCCTGAACAATTATTCACTAGAATAACCATTATATTTTGTACTTGACTTGGCCTGACTACTGGTGCATGATCTTTTAATGCAGGTTTTGTCTTTGCACTCACATAGTCACATCATCAACCATTGATGATGCACTGGCAGTGTGCATTATATATTTCAGTCATTTCCACTACCAGCTCAAAATGTGTGACATGTATTACTTTCAGTTAAGCAATATCATAACAAGCATGAAGAAAAATAGACATAACTCATTCAAAAAGGAATATATAAGTTTCCAGCACCTGCCTAGCCCTGTGTAGGTCTGGCTGAGACTATCAGAGATTTGTAATTCTAAACCAGATAGTGGGATTTCCTTCCCAAAAAGATCATAAGAAACAAAAGACAGGTTTCACTAGTGAATGGAAGATTTAATATACTTGGTTGGAAATTGGTGGATCAGAGATTTAATATACTTCGTTGAAAATCAGCAGATGATAGATTTAATATACTTGGTTAGAAATTGGTGGATCAGAGATTTAATATACTTGGTTGGAAATTGGTAATTGGTGTATCAGAGATATAATATACTTGGTGGGAAATTGTTGGATTAGAGATTAAATATGCTTGGTTGGATCAAAGATTAAATATACTTGATTGGATCAGAGATTTAATATACTTGGTTTTAAATGGGTGGATCAGAGATGTAATATACTTGGTTTTAAATGATATGCTTGTTTTTAAATGGGTGGATCAGAGATTTAATATACTTGGTTTTAAATGGATGGATTAGAGATTTAATATACTTGGTTTTAAATGGGTGGATCAGAGATTAAATATACTTGGTAGAAAATCAGGGGATCGGAGATTTAATATACTTGTTGGTCAGTGGATCTTATGGCAAATCTATAATATGCTAAATTTTGGTTTAGATCTACTTCATTACCACAGGGTGAGATGTTGATGGTGAAGTTCGAGAGGTGGGGAATAGTGTCCAATTCCTCTGGCAATCAATTGTTTTTACTTTTATCAGCATATCAGTATTAGGAGTTGTTGTTGTCATTGTCATTGTTGTCATTTTTGTTCTTTTCCAGAACATGTTATAAGGAAAGTTTCGTGAATGAAAATTGAATTCACCCATGAGTTACTCTTACATTTACAATGTATACTGTTTGCAAGAAAAAATAGTTTGATTAATAGACCTTATCTTAAGTGGGTGCTGCCCTTTGAATATTCTATTGCCTGTCCAGTGAAGAATGGAGTAGTTATTATCTTCCAGTTTTAAATGTTTTGAACATATATAAATACAAAGTGTTGATATATTTTATAATTTATATTTAAAATATTTTTCCAACAATAAACAATTAGTTTGCAGCTGGAATGTATTGCAATTTAAATTAAGTGGTGATATTATTTTTTATCAGTACATTGCTGCATTAATACACATGACATAATCTGTCAGAGCTGCAGATTAAAGCATGCAAACTTCAATGAGTGAGCTATTTTTCTACAGTCTTCATAATTGCCACAGATGAACTTAAAATCACATCATGTCTTTGACATTTCAAATAAATATAACTTCATGGTTTATTTAAATTCAAAGAGTAATGAGTTTGGGAATTAAATCATGCTGTAAATAAAGAATACTATGTAAATAAATATACTTTTTCATATTTCATTGACATTATTTTTTGTTCACTTTTGTGATGATAATGTATATTGTATGATGCCACCACATGCTTACCCAGATGCTGTCAAATATCCTGGGAAGATCACTGGATGGAGAATGTTTACAGTAGTATGGGAGCCTGTCATTGTTTTCAGCAGCAATAGATTTGGAAAGAAATTGACATTTTACTTCTTTTATTTGGAGGTGGGGGGGGGACTTTTGGGTATTGGATATCAGCTTTAGATGGGACACTGCAACACAGTATTGTTAAAAAGTGCATGATGTGTGGACTAATGAAATATCTATGGTACAGACCTTTGGTCAGGCCTTCAGTTATAGGGTTTTGATAAGTCCATGGCTGATGAAATATCTTTGGTATTGACCTTCAGTCAATCCTTCAATTATAGTGATTTGATAGGTCCAGGAGATAATCTTTCACACACCTGTTGTCTTGTGCTTTGTGGCTGTAGTGTTTTAACAACTGGGACAATATAAAGACCAAACAGCAATTGCATAGAATAATTATGGACACTTTATGTCCAAAGATCAAACATGTCAAGTTAGTAAATGATCATTTGCCATTCATGCTGGGCAGATACAGACGTTTTGGGATTTTTGATTATACATGTGTGTATGTATATATATATATATATAAATATATTAATCAAACTGTCTTAAGAGTCACCTTTACTTGGCAGTAACCTGTGCACAATGGCTATTCTGATCCCTCCCCCATCTGCAAATTTCCCATATAAATGTCGTCCATTTTCAGTGGCATGATGTTTCCTAACCAAATTATTGCTTCTCCCCACCTTAAGTGGTCACTGGAGCATATGTACAGTGACCACTCAGTTTATGCAAACTGAATTTTTGCTGTATGAGGAAGGCATTGTTTAGGTAAAGGAATATCATTTAAATCAATTTGAAAACATTTCTTGTCTTGCTTGTTCCTGTAATGCTAACTGTGTAACTCAAGGGTGTCAATAGGTCAAACTCTACAGTGAGGCAGTTTTTATTATTAGGGTAGAGGGTCGTAGCAATTCATTTGCTGAATGATGGGAAAAATAGTAATGTTATCACAGCAGAAGTAAGCCTGTGTGACAGGTATAGTTCTATATCTTCACCTATTTGCCTGTGAATTAAAGCTATCTCTGCTGATACAGTTCATCATTGAGAAGAGATATGAGTTACAGCCTTTTTCATTTAGGGTCAGGATCATTCAGTGTTTAAAACTTGTCAGTAAATTTGAGCAATGTTTCAGTTCATGGGTCACAAAAAAATAGCCATGTACAGTTTCTTTGGATTTCCTATTCATGACCAGCTTCTCATTTTAGCCAATTGTCTTTTGATTGTGAATTGAGGAACTGGCCTATTGAGACATTATTTTTCAATCCAGAACAGCTGTTTTCAAGTGAAAATTATACATATTGGCTGACAAAAGTGTCAGTCCTTTGTTTGATAGTCATATGTAAGTTGTAAGCTGAAAGTCAGTAATGAAATTATTGTTTTGTGATGGTGGACATGACAAACTAAGATGGGTGATTATTTGAAGTCGCTTGTGATTTAATTTATAGGAAGGATTAAAGTGAGCAGAATACAGTGATCTTGACGGATTTGAAT
>JAECUM010034583.1:0-37543 GCA_016617855.1 Megalonaias nervosa
TGTGTGTGTGTGTGTATATATATATATATATATATATATATATATATATATATATATATATATATATATGTTGATCTGAAATTACAATTTAGTAAACATCAACTGTGATCAGATAGTTTTGGTCTGATTTCATATCTTTAAAATTAATGGCAAAAAATAAACAGAAAAATAACTTACATTAAATACTTACACAATTCTACAAAGGATGTCAGTCACATGGGCAAAATTCTTGAAAATTCCTTATTCACTTTTTCATATTGTACAGTTTTCCACTAATTTATTATTGCAGTAAATCTGCATATCTATGGTGTAAATTGTGTATGTTGCAAAATAAAATTTTGGATGTGAATTTTTTAAAATATTTTCTTAATTCTGATCAATTTTGAGCAATATTATACAATTCATGTTGTAGTATTAAATTGTGAAATCAGAAAGGGTGCGAGAGAAGGAACTGGCACTGAGTTCTCACAAAATATTATGATTATTTTATTTTTTTTAAATTCAGTGATATGGTACAATCAGTTGTTGTTCTTTATAATGTCAATATTCAGAATAGATTCATATTCACAATGAATGCCATGAATTGTTTTTTATTTTTTTCAAAAGTAATTTAAATTTTACCTGTTTTTGCCATTACTAAACATGAAAATTTTAAATAGACCAAACAATTCCTCTAGATATCACTCATGATGTGTAAATAAAAGTCTGATTCTAACCTCAAAAATACATTACACCAAAAAATTGTACCAAACATTTTTAATTCATTCAGTTTAATGAAAATGTATAATCCAATTCCTTTGTATAAATGTCCACTTTGTCATAAAATGAAGTTTTTGTGTTTTTTTAACTCAATTTATGCAATACTGTTGACACTGTTTACATTTATGGTTGGGTGTTAGTTTATAGCACGAGGGACAGCAAGACTGAGGAGACAGATAATTGAATCAATAATGACAGCAAGGTGAGTGTCCATAGAGTTCAGAATTAGGGAAGAAAAATAACATACGCCATGATTGTTGCTGCAGGCAACTTTTAGGGACTTAAGTATAAATTATATATAGAAATAAAACATAATTCAAGTCAAAAAGTATACAAATGCATATTGAAGTAACTGCTATAATGGCATAGCTTCTGTAAGCACACTTCATACATTCTTTACCCTTACTTTACATACTAAATAAAGCTCAAGTGCTTGAAATTTTGGGCTCCGACCACCACAACACAGAGAGGGCCAGACACATCCAACGCTCTCTGTGTAGCCCAAAATGTTTACATTTTTTACTGACCCATGTGCCAGAAAGAGTTACTGTTCTTGCTAGCATGGGTGACCTAGACTAAATTCGGGGATTTTCCACAAATATTTTCACATTGTAGCATTATTTTTGTAAAATGATCTCCATAGTATTTAAAAATTATTGTAAGTAAGCTTATACGTTCGTTTAATTAGTTTTACTGCATTTTTAAAAGTTCTCATTTATTTCTGCCAAATATGTTATACAAAAGGCCCAATGTCATATATGCTAATATAGACAAGTTGACCTTTAAAACCATGAGTAAATTTGGACGTAATAATGTTGGGTTTTTATATAGGAAAGCGGAGAAAGTACTAGGGGTAATGAGGTTGCCATTTTGAGAAAAATCAAAATATTGATCACAAGCACCCTTTAACGTTGACCCCAGTTGTTAGTGATGGCCTTCGGTTATGTGAGGGAGTCTTCATTCTTCTCTCCATCACGACACTTCATGAGGGAAGAATGTATTTGTGTAACTTTATTAGGAAATATGAAGACATACGACTAAGAATTCATTACATTTGAATTATTCAGTTGGTACTGAATGTGGATTGAAACAGTTTTAAGTAGTCTTATATTTGTTTAAAGCTGGTCTAGGGACAACGCAGGGTCATAGAATAAGGAAAAATATGTTTTCTTTTTCCTAACAGCGGTATCTGAGAAATTACAAGTGCCAATTAGTCACCTTTCCTCTTCAATGCCCGAGGTGGGCCCAGTAAGAGAGGTCAAGACCCTCGAGGCTTTCACTTGTGAGTAGTTAAATGGTTCATATGTTCAGCAGCCAGTAAACAAAAATAGAAAATGATGAGAACTGGAAGCATGAATTAAGAGAGTGATGACTGTTTAATACATATTTATTTTATTTAAAATTTGTTTGTAGTAGTCATAATATATAGCTTTAAGACAGAGACGAGTGTTTAATATAATTTACCTATTTGCTACTTTTATTGTTGACTTTAAACACATTTACAATATATTTCATATTTTATTAAATATCTTATACCATGCAATATTAATTTTATGAAACATCTCTCCAGATATTGAACTGTCAAAATAATTTAATAGGAAAAATTTGTTGGCCGCAACATTATTTTTGTGTGTTGCAGAAGTGGTTGAAGAATTTGTGGGATTTGAGCTGAGAAACATTCAGGCATTGGGCCAGATTGAGAATGAGGAGATCGCAAAAGAACTGATGGCTTGAGGAGCCATTGATGAGATTAGTAAGTGGAACTTGTCCTCTAAATATAAATTCAAATTGTTTTGTTACAGATTTAAATGAGCTTATTTAAGGCTGAGCTAATACTCCTGTACAACACATTGATAAGAATAATTTGTGACAGCTCCTCCAAATTCTTCTCTTTTTAACTGATGTAATATTTTGTACTTACCTGGAGTAACTGGAGCAGGACTAACAAGATTATCTATGTATATATTTGAACAGGAAAACAATCCTAAGGAATTACCTATGAATTATTAGATTGCATCACGACCGTGTTTGATAGATTATAATGAGTTTCTCATACTTGTAGAAAAGGCTGCTTGTAAAGAGAGGAAAAAACCGGAATGGCCCCAGTTAACATCTAAACATACCTCACCCCACCCCACCCAAAAATAAAAGGTTAGTGAATAAATCTTCACTAGACTTAATTTCAGTTTGCTAGTAGGTTTTGTATTGGCAGATAATAAACATGTTTTGCTGTAGCACTGATTAAAGTATTTCTTTTGGCAGATAATAAAATATATATATTATTGTATGATAGAAGACCGTGATATTTTCCTCAGTGTTGAGTTTTGTCTTTCTTTTTTTAAGTCTAATACTGTAAAACACATTATAGTCCAGCTAGCATCTTTGAGCAAGCCAGCTCTTGTTGACCTACAGTCCTCAAAGAAATTTTTTGTTTAGACACAGGCCTAGGGCTAGTGACTTAAATAAACTCACAAGCCCAGACTCCAATTTCCACATGTCCAGTATTTCCCCTTTTTTAATAGTCTCACACAACGTTGCAATTGCTTCAGTTCAGAATATAAATTCAGTAGGGTTCAAAGGGGTTTTTAAGGTAATGAAAGCGTCATTAGTGTTCATCTCTATATTCAGTAGGGACTGGATGGTCCTGGTGTTCAGACTTCTCTGCTGGATTCTCTGAGTGAATTCTGGTCAGAACTGAGTTGACATATGCTGATGTGTTTTTTGTAGTATGTGCAAAGAATACCCCCCATAAGTTCTGGAATTTATTTTAGTTGGGCTCTGCTGATAGTTAATTGCTTCCTAAATCGACTCCAAAAATGAATTACACTTGAAGACTATTCCGACAACTAAAATAATCATGCTTTGCATTCTGTATATGCAATGAAATCAGACTTCAAAGAAACACTGCCATTGTTCACAAACTTGTGACAAATATAATACATATGTCTTAAACATTCCCATTCAAGGCTAAGATATATAATAACTTTTGTTCTTGTACATGCACCTAGCATCTCTTTGATTTCCTATAATGGGTGGTTCTGCTTCCTAATCCTTCCTATGCAAATTATAGTACAATGGGCTCACACACTGCAGCCTTCAAACACATCTCAATTAAGCCAATTATGTGAAATGGTGGTTTATACCTGACCTTTTTGCCTTTAATTGCCGCAATTTAAGCTGCCCAAGGGATAGTTTTACATCCTCCAATCATGACTGTTTACTATTTATACATACTACATGTAACAGGCATATACTGAAAGTAGGGTTTTTTTTAGATTTAGGTGGACATAACTCTACAAGATACTGCTATTAATGGTCCTTTTGTCTGTTGTACTCGAACAGCTCTAATTAATCTGCATAATATTTGTTCTGAATTTCCTATTGCTATTATGTCACTAAATAATTTACATTAAGATCTGAAATGTTGTCAAAGAAATCACTGTAATTTTCTATATCAGTAGGAAAAATATCCAAGGCATTCACCACAATCAGGGTAAACAATAAAGGGAGGTGAGCACAATAGAATATAATTTACATTAATTTGGGCTTCCTTCCATGATAAAATGAAGATGACAAGATAGGCCAGTGGAATAGTTTTAGTAAGACCATCAAGTTTGTTACTGGTTTAGGTAATGCACACTACATCAGTAAGCACAGAACATGATGTTAGGATAGAAATGCCATGAAGTTCTACCTCGGCAGCAATTGAACATTTTACTCCCAAAATCAGTTCTTGAATAATGATGAAAATTAAGAACATTAAAACATTCAGATTACATATTTCAGTGAAAAGGGCCATTGCTTTGATAATCCCACCTCAATTATAAATGAAATTTAGCATCTAGCAAATATTTGATAAGTTTATTTTTGATGGAATGCACACCTAAGTTTTAACATATTATTCTGGCTGGTCGTTTGGTGATAATTTTTCTGCAGTAAGGTTATGAATCATGGTTTTACTGATATATTACAATAACCAATTTTAGTTTGAGATAAGAGGATTATTTGATTTCTAATTCAGAACTGTACATATTTTCTGTTCTCCAGTAATACAAAGGTAACATTTTCATCTCTGGAAAAAGGTTACTTCATGACTACATTTGTGTTAGTAAACTATGTATGCAATCACTGCAGACCAAGTCTGCAAAAAATTAAAAAATTGATAAACATTGGAAATTTTCTATAATGACAGGAAAATACACTCAGGTCATCTAAATGGGGTAATAAGAATGCCTACCATATCCTACCCTATTTCATGTTTAAAATAAATAAAACAAAATAATAAGAAATTGAAAACCGTATATAATGGCATGAAAATCTATTGAGTTTATCTACACATGAATTTTGTTACCACAAGCAGTGTGAGATAATCATGTTAATAGAATTGTTTACAGAATAAACGATTGCTGCAATAGCATGAACTGTAATGAAGTCATGTACAAAGAAATAAAAAAAAAATTCATGTGTCTGCCTTAGACAGGTTTTGCAAAATCATGTCATCAAGGTTTTTGTCAAATGATCAAGAGTTCATTGTGATGTGACCTTGGGCAAGACACTATTCCAAGTGCCTCAACACTAAATAACATAGCTCTGCTGCAGTTCCGTGAAACACTATTAAACCAAATCCAAACCAGAACTTTAAAAAATGGTTAAAAAATATTAAATTAAGATGTCTAGGCCTTAAAGTCTAATCATGCCATCAACATGTCAGCCAAGTTTTATTTGTTTCTGTTGAGAATATTTATGTGCAGTCTTACTCGAAGGCATCTTGGGATGTCAACCAGATGGAATATGGATATAAAAATGGTCAAAACAAAAGCAAGGACAAAAGAAAGTTTGTGCAACTGTTTACCTTTAATATCGAAATGATTAGCATTATATATATATATATATATATATATATATATATATATATATATATATATGTGATAAACTGATAATGAAGAGTGCAAAACTAGTATCTAGCTAGCCTGAGCGCTTTCGACTCTTAATGAGTCTTTTTCAAAGGCATATACAAAATATAGACAAGACAAACAAATAAAACCGAAAAACCGTAGTGTTTGCAAAACTTTACATGGCTGTTTCTACAGGAATTAAACCTCCAAGTGTGTTTTGTATATGCCTTTGAAAAAGACTCATTAAGAGTCAAAAGCGCTCAGGCTAGTTAGATACTAGTTTTGCACTATTCCTTGTCAGTTCATTGCATTTATCTTAATCAATCCCTGAAATACATGATCCCTTGCTGGATCCAGTGCACTTGAAAGGACAGTTATTCGCCATATGATTTGTATTCTTTGTATATATATATATATATATATATATATATATATATATATATATATATATATATATATATATATATGAGAATGTTTAAGCCATCTGTATTAAAGATTATTAACAAGTTCGTGAATAATGGCAACATTTTGTTAAAGTTGGATTTTACCCCATATATAAAATGGAAGGCATCATTTCAGTTGTCAGAATAGTGATCAAGTTTGTTTAAGTTTTGAAGGCTATTTAGGAAGCAAAGCAAACAGAAATAAATTTCAGAACTCTTGGTTGACAGAGTTTAAGTTTGTGAAGTACGCTAATAAGAAAAGGGATGGAGTGCATTTAATTCTTTGCAAATATGGGGAAACAACATATCAACATACGACCTTTATTGTCTGTACCATGTCTGTTGAAATAAGAACACAACCTGTATGTAACATTTGACAAGTTGAAGATTCCAATTTTTCTTTTATTATCATTCATTATCTTAATCTTGTTAAAATAATAACTTTTAACTGACCTGTGCTTTTCAGGATAATATTAGCAATGAAATAGATCAAATGAAAGACACTTGAAACACACTTGTGATTGCATAGTTGATTTGTGTTGATAAAGCTTTATCACCTGTGCTGGACTGAGGCATTTAGCTGTAGTCTGGATTTGTTGAATTTGTGTCAGGGCTTGTCATTTTTTTATAGTCACCAGACCTCGGCCTGTGTCTAAGAAATTTTTCTTTGAGCACTGCGTATCATTCAACACATCATTGTACTTTCCATCCCTACTAGTATGAGCACATCTCTTATCTCCCATCATATTCATCATGTGCCAAATGCTTAATTTGTTTACTTAAGCCCTTTTATATTTTGTAAACTTTATATTCTGACCAAACCTATTACATCTAATGCATTTATTCAAATATAAATCTACTCCTTACTTTGTGGGTAAAGAATTTGCAAAAGTGGGAAATAGTATTTCTCTCAAAACATTGACATATCAGTGAAGTTATTTAAGTTTTAATGTACATCGAGTCTCTGTTATATTAAAGACAAAATGTTAGTAACATTCAAGTGGCATGAATTCTTTAGCAAATTTACTCAGTCTGTTGCATACATTTTGTCATCTTCTCAATGGTAATATTCTTGTACTATTTTTAAGGTCACTGTATATTAGCATTTTCTTTCTAATTGGCCGTTTCTCACTGTACTTGATAATGAATGAAAATTATTCAATAACAGTGTTCTCTTTCTTTTTCAGATTTTCATTCATCCATTTCTAGGAATATAAAAGTTTTTAAATGTTCTTTAATTTTAATGTAGTTTTATTTAATTTGCTTATTTTCATTGTCTTATTGAAAACCAATACATGTAAATTTATTACCATCTGTCAGTATATGCCAGTCTTTTGAATCTCTCATTTATTTTTCAGTACTTTGATTTTTGTATGCAAATATATCTTTGAATCTTTATTGGTATTTTCTACATACAGCCTAAATGTCTTTCTCTCTTTGTCTTCTCTCATTTACTTATTCTTCCAACAATTTTGATCTATAAACCGAATGTTTAGTATGTTTACTTCAATAACTAGGGCTGTAACCTTTTGTCTACTATTGTTTATTGATCTTATTGTTTAATGTTTTTGTTTATTCATGTAAAAAACCTAAATTTTCATTATTTGCATTAGATGCTTGTGTTTCACGAAGTAGGTGTAACTGTAGTGTGTTTATTTACAATTCTTCAGTGGAAAATTATCATCAAATGATGTAGTTACTCACATAAATTCTGAATTATGCAAATGAATACCTGCCATGTCAGTTTATTCTTATCCATTATTCTCCAAAGCATGACTGAGTTTTTTGGTGTGAAGGGTTACGAAAGATAAAAAATGATAATTACATGTATTCAGGGTAAAGAGCTACTATAAGACTTAGTCTTTATAATTTTTTGATGTTCCATTTTAGGATTAGATTCCAAACATTTGAAAATATTATAATCACTGTATATATTACTTATATAATTACTTATACATTTTTTGGTATAGTTTTTTAAAATGCGTTTCGATCTTGAACATTTATGATCATTTAGTTGAAGCTTTCTACACTGAGTAATCAATCTAAGAATAAAGAAGAAAAATGAAATCCTTTTTCCCACCCCGTTTTGAATTATAAAATTGTTGTTGTGGGGAATAAAGTTAATTTTTTTCATAATTTTTTAAAAACTAATTTTGATAGTAGCCAGCAGTTCATTAGGCTGTTCAAGTCAATGGACAAAATGGGATGAGAGCCAGTTTTGATGACCCCTTGGACATGTTGGCATTCATTCTTCCATCAGTGAATCCCAATTCCACACCACCCAACCCAACATTGTTTTGCTTGCAAATCGTTGTTCAAAATTGGCGGGGTGTGTATGTTATGTTTTGGTTTTTAGTAACTGCATTTTAATTTATTCATGATTGCAGAAGTTAGTTGTTAGTTGATCAAGTAATTGGACAATATAGGATGCTGACCAGTTTGTCCAAATCTGGTTACCCCTCAAACATCAGCTTTTTGTTCTTTGTAAGTGATTTTTACAGTAATTTACAATCAACTTTTGATATTCACTTTATTTTCTAGTCCTAAAAATAATTTGTATTTTAGACAGGAAATATATTTGCACATCCAAAATTCATGAATGTTATATTTTCTCTGAATTTTATGCTTGTTTCTTTCGTGTAAAGAATTAGTCATGTGGAAAGATAGATGTAGTTGAATTAGTTAAAGTCTTAATTAATCAATTAATGATCCTGTTAAGTTTAATCCCATATATGGATGACTGGTTCTTTTCTAAAATCATCCATGAACATCATTGATGAACAGTTATTTTGTAAACTTTTTAAATTTTGTGACGAAATTCCTTTAATTTGATGACTGAAAACTCATCATTTGAAAAAAGAAATAAAATGATTTTGTTTTTCAAAATTGAATTTAACCGTTCTGGTGATTAAGGTTATAAGGAAATGTACAACATTTTATGCATTAGATCTTAAAAACATTTTAAAGATGAAATCATCATGCATATTCATTAAAAAGTATGTTCACCTCACCTTAGTATAGATATCAGCAGTAAAATAATCAATTTGACGGACCTCTTTTTGTGTCATTTTTGTTTCTGTATTTAAATAATTAACAAAATGTATGTGTAAAATAAAATGTCCCTTCAAAAAAAATCATTATTAGAATTCAGGTTATTTAGAAGATGACGAGTTGTTTTAATGATGTTGGTGTGACCAATATAATGGTCAAAAGTTTAGATGAAATTTTTTCATTACCACAGTTGGAATAACCAATCTATTCTTATTTGAAACTTCATTTTAGAACAAATTTATAGAAAAAATATTCAGATTAGTTTCTTACTTTTGAACTAGAATTAGTCATTGAAGAGTGGATGCTGTGGAGTTAGTAGGTGCATGTTTTCTCTTAAATATTGATACCCACGCTTTTGATGTCAGTGAATATTATGGATACAAAATATGTGTTCTATGCATAAAAATAAAAGGGAATCCTAATCAACCTCCTAAAAATTATTTAAATCCAGAAACCAGTGTATAATGCGTAAAATCTAAAAGCATGCTAAATTATGGAAAGTGTTTTGACTTTGTTAATTTGATTTTGATATATTTCATGTTGGAAAAGTTTATTTTTATTCTTCTCTTGCAAATTTGATCTCAAACTTGTGGTAAATACCAGTCACACAAAGGAAACATGATTAAGAACTTCAGTGATTTGCAAACAAATTTTCGAAGTGATAAAAATATATATTTTTTAAAAATGTGTCTTGGACTCTTTTTCTCATATCTATATCCATGATTTGAGCTCTTTTTAATCCCATCTATTTTACTGAATGTATGTATTCAGTCATATTGAGCAATGCTATAATTTTAACACAATTATTCAAGCTTGTTATTCAAGCTTGGAATCTTATTTTTCTATAAAATTTAATTGTATATAAAATTGTTCACATTTGTTATGTTTTGGCAACTTGTTTTCTTGAAATGTAAAAGGTGTACTCAGAAGTTTTATAATTCTTTACTTTTAATTGACTGTGCATGCCACAATAACCAGTGTTAATAAAACATAAAACTGCATTTTGTAAGTTATTCTTTTTGATTTAATGCAAATGTTTAGCTTGGATGAACGAGTTTAGGTTATCGTTCCTGGGAATTGGACTTGGGAGAGATCCATATGGTTTTATTAAAATGATAATTTTGAGGAAAAATGTCAGAACAAACTGAATGAAGCAAATTGCACATTGTTATACACAACCAGCTGAATAATATCTACTGGTATCAGTGTGTTCAACTTTTTCTAAACTAATTTACAATGAAAACTTCCAATAACTTACAGTTGGCCAGTCAAGTTACTTAGTATGTGGACACATCTTGATGTTTACAATAACAATTTATCAAATTGTGTAATTGTGACCTACATTTCATGTTTCACAACTTCAGTTAATTATTTTATTATCAGAGTTTCTAAAATTACATAGATTAGGGAATGATGTAACTTTCTTTCATAAAAAACAAAACGTTCATTGTCTAGACCTATCATATGTCTAAAAGCATACAAAGTTTAAATATTGATAGTGTCAGATTGCCTTGATCCAGGTAAACTTGACCGACATTTTATTCAACCTGATGCCAGTAACTGCTTAACCTATATTACCTATTAAATTACTACTTATTGTTGAATTGTAGGCTACAGAATCTCTTTGGATGGACCACTACGAGTTTAATCATGCTTGATTGACTAGGGATTTATGTAGGACAAATTGTTCTAGTGGCACTCACTATGAGACAATCTGGTATAAGAATAATCTTTCTATCATTTTATCTCACTCTCTCATAATTATATTATTTTGCTTTCTGACAATAATTTCTCATTCCATTATAATTATAATTGCAAGATATATTGGATAGTGTTTGTTTTTATTTTTGTTACAATGACATTAGCATCATGATCAGTAAATCAGCTACAAGTGCTCTGTACTAAGTAATACTTTCTGTGGTCACTAAGAAAACGCAATATGACGATAAACCAAGCCTCACACCTTGCTCTTGACCGGATACTTTTTATGGCACAAGCAGTATGACAAGAAGGATCAAAATAAGCTAATTATGCCTTTTATTGCTTTTCCTTAAACCACATTCCTTGAGGCAGCAAAGTAAAATGTAGATTGTCCAGACCCATCATGAAACAAATTTTTTAGAATAATCTGTCATCCAGATAATACAATTTTAGTCACAGAGGACAACTGTGAATGAAACTATCTACAGGGTTTGCCCCATTTTTTAAAGTTTTTAAAAACTTGTAAAAACTGAATAAGCATTTTGAAGTTTTTAAAAGTTTGTAAAAATTTATATAGGTTTGTAAAAGTTTCTAAATTATGGGAATATCCTATTTGCCCAAGTTTTATAAATTAAAAAGAAAATTAAAACAAAAACGTCACGATGTACCAGCCACCAGTGGAGATTACGAAAGAGCACAATTTAACAAAAGTGTGGTCTCCAGTTCATCTGGGCTTTGAGTTTAAAAGTTTTCATTGTGAGTGCAACAAGATGCTAGGCACTTGTCTTTTCAATGATCAATGGCTGTTGAATCATGATTACAGTAAATGGCTCAGGAAGGATCAAAGCAATAAGCGAAAGACATTTTGCATGCTGTGCAAGAAGAATCTTGATGTTTCAAGCATGGGAGAAGCAGCAGTAGCAACTTGTTCAAAATGTAAGTGAAGTCACAATCTCTTAGTTGCTTTTATTGTTAGTCTCTATCTGATTTACCCTACTCAAGGCACGTGACTGCGAATGTTCAAATCTAGCAAATGTTCAAATCTAACAAAACTGGTAGGAATAAAAATTTAACAGGTGAAATTTTATTCTGAGACACCATTATAACATATGTTTATAAAAAGTTATTTTCCAAACAAAATTGGCCATTCCAAAGTCTGGGGAGAACAAACAACTCTTGTTCATGCCATTGTCAAAGTCTTAAATCTCGATTAATTATTTACTTTGAGCAATATTAACATGCTCTTTGTGTATATATATATTTTACTTTGTGTGTATGTATGTGTCGATATATGTGTGTAATAACAGCTTCAGAATAGAATGTTTTTACTGTTTGACTGATTTCAGAATAGAATGTTTTTACTGTTTGACTGATTTCAGAATAGAATGTTTATACTGTTTGACTGATTTCAGAATAGAATATGTTTTTACTGTTTGACTGATTTCAGAATAGAATGTTTTTACTGTTTGACTGATTTCAGAATAGAATGTTTTTACTGTTTGACTGATTTCAGAATAGAATATGTTTTTACTGTTTGACTGATTTCAGAATAGAATATTTTTACTGTTTGACTGATTTCAGAATAGAATATGTTTTTACTGTTTGACTGATTTCAGAATAGAATGTTTTTACTGTTTGACTGATTTCAGAATAGAATGTTTTTACTGTTTGACTGATTTCAGAATAGAATGTTTTTACTGTTTGACTGATTTCAGAATAGAATATGTTTTTACTGTTTGACTGATTTCAGAATAGAATGTTTTTACTGTTTGACTGATTTCAGAATAGAATGTTTTTACTGTTCGACTGATTTCAGAATAGAATGTTTTTACTGTTTGACTGATATCAGAATAGAATGTTTTTACTGTTTGACTGATTTCAGAATAGAATGTTTTTACTGTTTGACTGATTTCAGAATAGAATATGTTTTTACTGTTTGACTGAATTCAGAATAGAATGTTTTTACTGTTTGACTGATTTCAGAATAGAATGTTTTTACTGTTTGACTGATTTCAGAATAGAATGTTTTTACTGTTTGACTGATTTCAGAATAGAATATGTTTTTACTGTTTGACTGAATTCAGAATAGAATGTTTTTACTGTTTGACTGATTTCAGAATAGAATGTTTTTACTGTTTGACTGATTTCAGGATAGAATATTTTTACTGTTTGACTGATTTCAGGATAGAATGTTTTTACTGTTTGACTGATTTCAGAATAGAATGTTTTTACTGTTTGACTGATTTCAGGATAGAATATTTTTACTGTTTGACTGATTTCAGAATAGAATATTTTTACTGTTTGACTGATTTCAGAATAGAATATGTTTTTACTGTTTGACTGATTTCAGAATAGAATGTTTTTACTGTTTGACTGATTTCAGAATAGAATGTTTTTACTGTTTGACTGATTTCAGAATAGAATGTTTTTACTGTTTGACTGATTTCAGGAGTAAAACACGAGATATGTTGCAGCCATTTCATCACTTGCACCTATAAGCAGTAATATTGATATAAGCAGTAATATTGATATAAGCAGTATTATTGATATAAGCAGTAATATTGATATAAGCAGTAATATTGATGGTGGTGCATCTTTGATGACATATTCTGCAATCCCTTGTAGTACCAGTTCTGCAGATGCGGCATTTGTGTCCTCGTCAAAGGCTACATCCATGGATCTCAGCAGATATGCAACAAAAGTCATGTCGAGAAAGCAGAGGTGATCTGGGCATTGAAGTACATTAACAATCACTACAGCATGAATTCATGTTCAGATATTGGTCAGGTATTTAGAGCTATGTTCACAGACAGTGAGATTGCTTCTTTCTTTGCTAGTGCAGATAAGAAATTAGCTTATTTGTGCACCCTTGGACTTAATCCCTATTTTGCTTATGAGCTAAGGAAGAATATCTGGTCCAAGCCTCACGCATTACTCTTGATGAAAGTCTTGATGCTGACCTTCAGGAAAAAACAAATGGATGTATATACCCAAATATGGGATTCAGATTGTGTTAAGACATTTTATTATGACTCCGTCTTACTTAGCCATGCAAAAGCAGAGGACATACTTGCAGAGTTGAGTCCAGTTGTCACCACTCTGGGCCACAGAGGCCTTATACAGCCATCTATGGATGGACCCAGTGTCTACTTGAAGGTGCAAAGATTACTGCAAAATGAAGTTGGAAAATCAGCAGGAGGGATGAAATTGCTGTAGACTGGTACATGTGGCTTGCATGTGTTGCACAATGCTTGTAGAAGTGGTTCTTTACCTGCCATGTGAGATATAGAAACTCTTTTGTCTGCAGTCTATCACGTATTTCATGACTCTCCTGCCAGATGGGAATATTTTATTATGTTTGTGAGGCACCAGCATTCGCACTTAAGTTTTGCTCTCACAGGTAATTACTTCAAAAATAATTTTATTCTCAAACTCAACTGGCTGAAATTTGAACACTGTCACAGATTGGCATATTAGTGTAAGGCAGTATAGGTAAAACCCGTTACAACGCGATTTGTCATAACATGATGGCAGCATGGCTCCCATTTTTTAATTGAAAGTGACCTCTCTTTTTAACATCTTTAATACATACTCTTGGCTTCGAGTCTAAGATTCGGCGCATGTGGATATGTGAGAAAGCTTGCCAGTAGCTTCTCGTGGGTCGGTGGTTCTTTCCATGGGTTTCCGGTTTCTTCCTCCACCATTAATACTGGCCGCCATGTATAGCCTATCGTGTGCTGAAAAATGGTGTTAAGCCCCACAACAACAACAACAACATCTCTCGGAAAAGCTGATTATTCGTGACTTGAGCAGATTTTTAATCCCAGCACTGTATTTAGTGTTGCCTTAACTTCCAAAATTGTCTAAAACATATTGTAGTGTTATATTTGTTAACAAAAATAAAGAAAAGCTATCACGTTCAGACAAATTAAAAGATTTTTTAATACAGTCACCACTGTTTAATGTTTGGAGGAAGTAACATGTAGCTAGTTTGACATTTTCCGAGAATTTGTTAGCACGATCCTGTTTATAGCACGATGTTATTCTTTGGACCCCAAGCATCACATTATAACGGGTTTTACCTGTATTTATGTTGAATGTAAAGCCTGATACATGTCCACAATATTTGTAATTGTACAACAGAAGGAAATTTACAAAGATTATTGATTTAGATAACATGTAAACATTGCAGAACACTTTTCCTAAGACACATTGAAAAATAATTTTCTTACTCTGGTGCTATTCTGAGGTGTCCCCCAATGTGTAACAACTGAAACCAATCTGTATTTTTTAAAAGCCAAAGTACATGACCATATATTCAAAGCCAGCACCATGGTGAATGTACATTTTCCTTTATGAGAAACTAATTTATTTTACAGATGACTGGAGAATGTTGAGCCAGCAGAATGGGTCATCCACCTTCTTCCATACTCTGAGACTTTCTGTTCAGCCATCAAGAAGTCTGTACCTGAACTACCCTGCAGATCCTGCAGAGATGTGACGAAGATGATTGGAGATCCATTAATAAAAGCCAAACTGCTGTTTTTTGTCATGATTGCCCTAGAGATTTGACCATTCCTTACACTTTACCAAACTGACCAACCAATGATTCCATTCTTGGAAAGAATCTATCATGAAACCAGCAACATCTGTGGTAGCAATCTGTAGCATTGACTATGTGGACAAAAGCTGTCAAGTCAATCCAGGCAAAGTGGATGTCAGATTTGCTGCATCTCCTACAATTCTGCACACGAAAGAATGGGTCTCTGACAGAGACTGAGACAGGTCCATATTTATGACAATGATTAGACTTTCTTTTTTGCCATGACGAGAAAGATTCTCAAGAAGTCACCTACTGCCTTCCCTTTGACAATAAGTCTTCAGTGGATGGATCCAAGATACATGGTCAGAAATCCAGACAGCAGTTGGAAGAGTGCCTTGAGATGAAAATTTCAGAACACTCTGTCCATATTGTGTGATGCACATAGGATTAAAGAAACTGGGGACATGCTCACGAAATAGTTTGAAGAATTCTGCAAGTCTTTTGCAGATGATAGAGAGTTTAAGGATTTCAATCCAGTTACAAACTGGATTGAACAACTCTGCTAAAAGAGAATGTATGACGAGAATGAGTAGGCTGATCTGTGTGATTTGATGAGACAAATGCTACTTACATGCCATAGCCAAGCAACAGTAGAGTGAGGGTTCAGTTTGAACAAGCACAGACCTGCCAACCCTAACAAGATTGTCTTAGTAAGGCAGCAGATTTTCTTCCACAAGTTTGACCAGTTTTCAATAAGGTGTAACAAAATATAAGTTGGAAAAGGTGTATTTTAAAAGTTTGGTATTTCAAACTGATGCATTGACGTTAAGCATTATGTTCATCGGAAAAGTTTGTAAAGTACATGTACACCTTATTTACCTCTAGTACAGTTGCACAAACTTCAGTTCCAAACCCTGTGTAGCTCAGTGGTTGGTTGCTATCTCTCAACTTGATGTAATTCTTGGAATTTTTATCTTCAGTCACATGACTGCAATCGTACCTCCTGCCACATGACGTATTCAAATCGACATGTGATGTGCAATATAATTGTGTCCCTTCCTGCCTTTATTGAGAACAATACAGTATTTCCCTTTACACACATTTGTGTCTGCGATGCACACTGGAGAAAACTTACGCACACGTTTTGTTGCTGTGCGTTATTTTTTATGCAAGGATTCAAATAATGTGATCAGGATTTCTTTAATATCCAATGCTTTGGATGAGGGATGGCATCGTGTATACTTCGAGCATAGGCATAGTCTGGTACCCTGCTTCGTATACTCCCTGCATTGCACTCCACTTTGCATATAGCGGAGGATAACGCAGGGAGCATATGAAACAGGGAACCAGACTAGCATATGCAATGTTATGCTGGAGTAGCTTCCCTTAATCTCGCGAGCTCTCACGTGATTGCCATCGAGCTCAGCAAGATGTCATCCAGATGTTTAGCCTCAATGCTTGTTGCGCTAGAAAGTGATCTCCAGATTAAAACAGTGTGCACTAAGAATAATTAGCCAAGAAAGTGAAAGAAGCAGAACACAAGAGTAATTGTACATGTTCGTTTATTTGTATTTTTAGAGTGAGAGAAAGAGAGTATGTTGTGCAAGTTGCAATATCCTATTTCAAGCTAAAAAAGTATGGGTCAGATGAAAATTTGTCAGTACATTTTTGACCCAAACATTTTTTATTTGACCCCCAGTTCTGACACCAAGGTTGTTTTTTTTTACGCTTGATTTTACAGCCCTGGGGGATACACTGACAATATGAATATTCCTTTTTATTCTTCTGTACTGATTATTAAAACTTTTTAAAGAGGCTTATTTTTTCCTTTCATCTTTAACATGTAAATGGTAGCTGGAAGCTGTTTAAAAAAATTATATGATCAACAATTTGATCATGCAGAGGCTTTGTCTGGAAAAATGTGTGCAGTTTAAAGCATCTGATGTACAGCTATAAAGCTAGTCTGGCTCTCTACCTAATTCCACTACAGATAATGTGAAACCCGGATCCAAATCAAACAAGATGAGCCAATTATTCGAATTTCTGTAGTTTTTCCTTTTATTCCCTAAGTCCGCATTTAAGGGTAATTTCTGTAAGACTTACGGCAAATCATAAGGGCTGGCAGGTCTGCAAGGAGACAACAACTGAAAATTTGCAGGAAGAAGGCTTGCAGGCCAGGTGCATCATTATCCAGGCTGTTAGAACTGCAGGAGGGCCTGCCTGTGTTTCTGTGACCACTTGTACATACTTATACATCCAGTGAAAACAACCTCAAGAGGAAGGCAAAAGACAAAAGACTCAAAGCTAAAAGCAAAATGTTGCAGACTTGAAACTGACATTGCAACCATGGAGAATCTGCCGACAAAAAGGCTCTTCATGCAGAAAAGTAGTCATCTTCCTTTGTTGGCAGAATCTAATGCACTGAGAGGAGTTGTCAAGGACAAGGTGGTTGCCATGAAGAAGCTGAACCAGCTCACTGAGGAGAAACAAAAATGATCAAGACTTGGTGACATCACCTATATAACATTTTTGGACTTCTTTTTATGCCCCAGAACTTTCTTATTTTTATTCTGTTTAAGGCGATTATATCTGTTGTTGACAACTAAGTGATTCTGTGATTGATCCTGATGTTCTTGTTGTAATGTTACTGATTTTGTCCAGAACATGACTCGTGAACTATGCTGTTTCCTGTAGCCAACTTGTCATAATAATAAATACAAATTTATTGTTGCATGTATGTGTTTTGTAGTTGTCAGTTGCATGTCAGTGTGAAAATTAATTGAATTGCACTACAATGCTCCCATACTTGAATACTGAATGTATCTGAAAAGCTTTAAAACTTATGTTAAAGTTTTTTAAAAGTTTAAATTTCACGGTTAAAGTCTTGTATGAACCCTGAATTCTAGATTAAATGGAACCAATACCTTTTATGTTAACCTAAATTTACAAGTAATAAAGTAATTATTACTGTCATTTGTTACAGAGATGCTTAAAGGCAGAAAAGGCACAAAAAGAAAAATATTAATATGCTTTAAATAAATACTTTGTGCTTATTAGTGATCTATTTGGACCACTCAGTTCTGTCTGGTTCATATCAATATTTACTCCAGAAACTTAAAAAAGTTAAAAACACAGCTTCTCAGATCATCCTTATAGCACCACGATGAGAGCACGCCTCTCCCCTGCTCTGTACCCTACACTGACTATCCATACGATCCAGAATTAAAGTCAAAATTTGTTCTCTGTGCTACGTTTCATTGACGGGCTCCAGTCCAACATACCTATCTGACCTCACCCATGTGTACACACCAGCAAGATACTTACGCTCCTCTTCTGACACTCGTGTTCTCATTATTCCCACTATGAAAATGAAATATGGACAACGCTCTTTTGCATACCAGGGCCCAGCAATGTGGAACGAATTGCCCACTGAACTTAGACACAAAGACAGTGATCTCATTCAAGAGTGCACTTAAAACCCACCTATTTCAACTGCAAGAACAGACTTAAAGACCTAATAATGTTTCCTTACCTTAAATATTTACAGCATGTTTTCTGTTTCTCATTTCGTGGTGTTTGTTTTTATTTTTGTAATCATATCATTATATGTTTTTTAAGTGTTGTCAGATGTTGTAAAGTGCTTAGAGCTTCTAAAGATTAGGCGCTATACAAAGTCCTCATTATTATTATTATCCATGTTGGAATGAAAAGGGCTTTAATCAAGGTAAATTTGAGTGACATGGGTACTATTCACAGTTCTGCCAGTACATGTTCAACTTTCATCACCTGGTACTTACAATGGCTTGGACTACAAACTGCTATTGATTGGACCATTACAAGTCTTTAATTCTGTTTGGCTACATTGGTATTTCAGGATGACAGATTAACTGTGCCATAGCTTCCCTCGCTTAGCAACAACTTGGTTAAAAAAAATAAACTTTTGCTTTTTTACATTTCACTCTCTTCCCCCACTCCCCTATTTACATTTATATTCTGAAAGCCTAATGTAGTTATTCACAATGCCATTGAAATTATAACTGAGATAATATTTGATTGTGTTTATTTCTGATTTTTGTTTGCTATTCTATCTTGGTGTCATTATCAACAAATTAGTTTCATTTACAGACACATTACACTCTAATTAGCAAAAGCTTTGTACTATATGGTAGTGTGTGTGTGTGTGTGTGTGTGTGCATGTCTTATTGGAATTTAACATAACTTTAACAATTTGAATTATATCGCTCTGATGTCTGCAGTGTGCCAGTTTACAGTATTGTCTAGAACTGAGGCATCATGTCCCATCCCATCACATTATCCTGACACCAGGCCAACCAGTCCTAACACTATCTCTTATGCTGAGCACCAAGCGAGGCAGCTGCAAGTACCATTTTTGTAAGTCTTTGGTATGACTCTGCTGTGTTCAAACAGCGACCACCAGCATCCTAGACGGATGCTCTGACCACAAGGTCACCGGAGCAGTCCATGATATGGTAGTAGTCCATGCAGTCAAATAATCCGAATAATTGGTGTCCAGATAATTGACACTAAAGCTTAATTGTTATTTGTAGTACTACCCTTTTGACCCAAACACTTTCAGTATTAGCTCCATATCTTCCTCCAGCCAAAAACAACTTTCTTCCTCTGGTTGAATTTATTGTTTAATGTTGTTCTTATTTAGATAGAGATTTTGGTTCTTTTCAGAACTAAATGGGCTTAGTAATTCCTCTTTTGGAGGCCAAATATTTGAGTGATTGATGTTTGAATTATTACATGTAATATGAAACTGTGTATGGATTGTCACATAGTTTTAGGCCGGCCAATGTTGATTTTAAGCTAGTCTAGGCACTGGGCCACAGAATAAGGATTAATACGTTTTTGGAAGAACTTCATCAGGTCCTGTAAAAGATCAGTAGACGGTACCAGTCAGCTAGCTCACAGTTGCTTCTGCCACTCTGATGACTCAGAAGGGTCCAGAAACTTACGAAAACAGAACATCAAGACTCCAGAGGGCCTCAATTGCATAGTTAAATTGTTGATATGTTTAGCAGCCTCCAAACAAAAATAGAAAACGACGAGAATTGTAAGAATTGCTCCAAAGACTGATGACTGCTTGATAAAGATTTATTTAATTTAACATTTGGTTGTATCGTAATATTTAGGTTTATGACAGAGATGAGTGTTTAATATAATTTACCTACTTGTTACTTTTAAGGTTAGACTTAAAAACACATTTCCGATATATTTTCATATTTTATTAAAGTTTAAATGCTATGCAATATTAAATGGATGAAACATCTCTCCAAATCTTGACTTGTCAGACTTATTTAATAGGAAAAATTTTGGTGGCAACATCGGATATACTTTCTGAATTGTAGAGGTGATTGAAGAATAAGTGCGATTTGAACTTTAAAAAAATCAAAGCACAGGGCCAGATTCAGGAAGAAGACATTACAGTGATTTCTAAACTACATGTATTACTGTACAACATATTGACAAGAATAATTTATAACAGTTCCTTCAAATTCTTCTCTTTTTAACTGACAGATGCTGTTAACTTTTGTTCTTACATGGAGTAACTAGCACTGGATTAACAAGATTATCAACATATATATTTAAACAGAAAAACACTCATGAGTGATTAACTATAACCATCACCTGTGGATTCAACAGAAGTATCCATAAATTAATAACATCAGTTGTTATACATGTAGACGAGGCTGCTTGTAAGAGAGACATAATGGCATAGCTTGTGGTGGACAGCTCAACAGCCCCCCACCCTATCCCCAAAGATACTGGAAGAATCGTCAAGAGAATAAATATGACTTTGTTTTGGGGGTTTTTGTTGTAAATTTGTATGTGTATTATAGCAGATACTGAAGTATAGATATTGCTGTTGCACAGATGGGTCCTATTACACTGACTAGCCACTACAGCCAAGGCCTCACATGAAATGCATGCAACAGACTTATCTAATATCTATGCTCATCACTGTATAATGTATAATATTGAAAGTTTGCCACTAAATACTGATTCCCAATTCCAGCTGCATTTGTCACAGATGGGCATCTGAGCAAGCTGGGATGTATACAGTATTGAAGAATCTATATGGCCATGAGCTAAACAAATCTATTTAACCCATGATAATAATGCATAAAATGTTGGTCACAATGACCTAAATTGTAAGGGTACAGCTCTAACAAGTAAGCAGTGAAATATCAAGTTTCATGACTCGAAATACACAGCATCCAATATATGAACTTTAATGACACAATTTCAGCAAGGTCAAAGAAGCATGAAATATAGCTCACAATGACCTTTTTTTCCCCAATCCGAGTGCAGTAATTTATCAAGATGCATTCTATCACCATGTTGCATGATTCTAGGCAGGATAGTATGGATATAGCATTGCAAAAACTAATGTTGTCCTAAGCTTCTTTTCTTGTAAGGGTCTAAAATTAACAGACATGCAAGTCATCAACTTCATAATTCTAAAATAGTACTTGAGAAATGAAAAGCAGAACCAAACTCTAACCCAAGTCTGTGCAGCATAAAATATGGGCCATAAAGACCTACTACTGAAATGAGGGCGCAGTACTTATCAACGTTCATTCTCTCAACTAGTTTCATAAAATTGGACAATATGTACATAGCATGTAAAAATTCTATTTTGGTCTTTGCATACATGCAAGAGCTCATACAATGTCAGTATATGTGAAGTTCCAAAGGTATAGCATTAACAGTGATATATATGATGATCTAGTTTCATGATTCTAGCATGACTAGAGCTTGAAAAGAAGTATAAAACATAAAACTAAAGTCAGTAAAGTGTGCAGTAGAGGTCAGTGTGACTTACTATTGTGATGAGGGTGTGATATGCATTAATATACATTCCATGCTAACATTCATGATTTTAGCTGTAACAGTATGCATATGGAGAACAAAAACCTACTCAGGCATGAGCTAAATGATTATATATTTATATATATATATATATATATATATATATATATATATATATATATATATATATATATATATATAAATGATAGATGGCCTCAAGTAGATTAGTTCTCATTTGTTACAAACTCAGTCATACACATAAAATACAGTGATAAAGAAGGTCATGGGTGAAACTAATACTTCAGACAGAAAACATACAATGTAAATCACAGTGACCTTCTTAGCTTGTAAGGATGTAGTACTAACAAAGAGGCATCTAATAAAATTTCAGCACTATAACATGAATAGTGCCAAACAAAATGAACTGAACTAATAATTAAAACAAACATGCTTGTTTCTACTAAATGTGATGACAAAATTATGTCCATATATTGTAACACTACAGTAATCCTTAAATGTCCATATCTCTCTCTGTAGTCCATAGACTTGATATCTTCTTTTCTACATCAACAGGCAATCTCAAGTCCCTGAAAGGTAAAGCAGACACTATTTAAATACAGATCTAATGAGATATCAGAGTACAATGCTCCATGAATAACTTGTGATAAATAGGGTCAAAATATATACACCATAATATAGTCAAGGGCGTAAGTTAGCATGGTAAACTCGAGTTTCAATACTGGAGACACAACTGTGTCAGAGAAACTAAATGCAACAAGAGCGCTCCAAACAGTACATTATACACCTGACCCACGTTTAATAGTCCTCTATTTAGGCAACAGTATCGTATGGGTGACGAGATTACTAACAAATTGGGTATCCCCCCCCCCCCAGTGGCTGAGTGGTCTGAAGTGCTCACCGTTACGGATCACTGCCATCTCACCTCTGTCTCCGTGGGTTCAAGTCTCGTGCTCGGCCACTGTTGGTATGGGAGAAAGCTTGCCAGTAGCTTCTCGTGGGTCGATGGTTCTTTCCGGGATTTTCCTGGGTTCTTCTCCACCATTTATACTGGCCGCCATGTATAGCCTCTCTTGTGCAGAAACGGAACGTCTTGTCAGCAAGCAGTTTACTCAGTACTGGAGCCCCCTCGTTCCAAAATGTCAGATAAACGGGAAGAATTACATAATCAAACGAACGGAAAAGAAACGGATTTTGAATTAAGGCCATGGAGCAAGAATATTAAAAGAAATTAATGAAATACAAAAGAAATGGAACACAATATGCGATGATGAGACTCCTTCCTGTTGAGCAGGGAGAAAGGACAGATCGAAAAAATTGCGATATTGAGACACCATCCTGTGATCAGGGAGAAAGGACACTCGCCATACTGTATGGATTAAAAGACGACTTTACGCAATGGAAAACGGACTTATGATTCATATTACGTAAGAAATGTTTAAACAATATGAATTAATTTAATTTAGCTTTTATTTAATATTATTAATTTAACTTTACCAATAAATATTATAGCTAAATTTTCAGAATTTACTGATTACGATTAAATTGACTAAACTAAACAATTATTCATGTATTACTTTAATAAATTATTATTAAATTATTAAATTATTAGTAACCTAACTATAGCCACTTAATATTATATTTACGATCAAATATTATAGCTCCAACTAAATTCCAATGGTATTTCAAATAAGTTCCAATACTGGATGTGTTGACATGCCTGTTGTCTCGAATATGCTAATGTGCCAATGTCCTGTTGTGTGGCAATGTGCTAAAAGTCTCTGATATGTAACAATAATATAATGCAAAAATGTTCTTGTCTGAAATCAATACAATTCCAAATTAATATTCAAGTCCAAGAATATTATAGAAGAGCACTTCGTGTTTCCAGTGAATAATAATTTGAATAAATAATTCCACCCATATGAAATAATGAAAACAATATGATTCTGCTGAAAGATGCTAATACAACAACGAATAATTTCTCAAGTAAACACCATTATATAAAAAGCTACGACACAAAGATAGACTAGATTGAGGGTCCAAAGTTCATTGCTAGAATATTCTAAGTTGTCATCAAGACACAATCTATTACAAAAATTATAATGAAAACATGGGGAACATCTGGTTGACCAGGTTTATCTTGGGGGAATTTCTATCCTAGACTCGGTTTAAGATAAACATGTTTACTTCCATTAATAGTGATCCTAATATTTAAACTACACTCAGAAATATTAACTTTGTATTATTTGTTTTCAAAATTAAAGTTACATGCGAGATACACAATGAACCTGATTTTGGACAAGGTCAAATCCAAGATTTTATTGTTGTAGGGTTTAACGCCATTTTTCAGCACAAGATAGGCTATACATGGCGGCCAGTATAAATGGTGGAGGAAGAACCCGGGAAAACCCTGGAAAGAACCACCGACTCACGAGAAGTTACTGGCAAGCTTTCTCACATACCCACATTGGCCGAACCTGAGACTCGAACCCACGCAGACACAGGTGAGATGGCAGTGATCCGTAATGGTGAGCACTTTAGTCCACTTGGGGCCCCCCATATCCAAGATACAATTATACATAATATGTAATCATGGAGAACAAAACCAACTAATACAAATTAAATATATAATATTCCATATTGCAAGTGAAAACCAACTACAAAGTTTGGTCCTGGTATATGATGTAGAATAAATGTTATTGTGTGTAAATGGGTTTTACTTTCTCAGTCACAGTGACCTTGACTTTACATTTTGAGGCTGAGATCAAGAGACTTCACCCTTTTCCCCAGTGGAAGTTGTGCCTCCTCCCACTAGATGTTTTTCCTATTGCAGGTTTATTTAAAATTATGTTATATATTATAATCATTAGTATCTATAGTGTACTAAGCACTTTTAAATGGGAGTGGGGGTGCTAGGGTCGGCATATCTGTGATGTACAAATCATTTTCATTCTGCAAAAACATTTTCTTCTTTCAGTTACAGTGACCTAGACTTTTTGACCCTGATAATAATATTCTCCTTCCTTGCCCAATGCAAGCTTTTTACAAAGTTTGATAATAGAAGATTGTGGAGAGGAGAACTTGAGTTATCGTATGGAAATGAACTAGGGAATAAATGGATGGATGGATGTGCATATGTACAGACAGCCAATATAATAAGCTCCACCTTATGGTGGAACATTTTATGCAATTTTGTCTGTACCTTTTAATTACCGGTACATTGTTTATCATTAAATATACAGATTTTTTGGACAAGCATTTTTCGTACATAAATGTAAACATTTTTTATTTCAATCATGTACACATTTTTTATTTTTCATACAAGTACAGTCATATTGGAAGATTGCTTTGTTTGAGAATGAAATTTTACATATGAATAGTTTGCAACAATAGCGGAAATAAAGCAGACATTTCCCAAAAATCTGTTCTATCAGTTATTTATTATCTGACATTTATGTACGTATAAGAATTTCTCTCCAAAATCAGTGTAAGAAAAGGACCAGAAATTACTACAAGAACTTTGGCCTTTTTATATACATAAATTATAAGGTATTAATCTTTCCAGTTACACTAAAATAATACATACAGTGTCAATCATAGATATATGTGGGTGAAGACTTGATATTTAAAGCAGTGATGTATTCTATTTTGCAAATCCTAGTAAAAAGTCTCCATGATCAAAGAAAGTTAGGGTCTTTTTTTATTTCACATTAATATAATGATTCTGAACCTGAACTTTGCATTATAAATATCAAAACCCCTTGTAAGTGAAAACAGTAAGGGAATCAACATGGGCATGATGAACTAACTTGTGTGTTCAGCTTGACAGGTGGATTTTTCGTATGTGTAAGGTTTGTGTGTATTCGTCTCGACTACAATTCACAACCCTCATCTCAAGATTCTAGGTTTAAATTAAATCACTATCCCCATTTCATATAATCCTCTTTCCTATGTCTGACAATTTAAGGCAATTAACATCATTTACTAATCAATATATTTATCTGAAATTATTTTGGACATGTGCTATCAGTACTTAGTATTCCTTTTAATCTTTGTTTCAATAATGAAGTACGTTTACGATATCAAACATGGTATGCCAGGTGCTATTCTTGAAAATGTCATAATCAGTAACACCTTTGTACTTGCCCATGTTAAGTGTACATCTTTGAATACAGGGTAACAACTATGCTTTAAACAAGTGGTGATGAGACCCAATTCTACTGAACAGAAAGTGTACATGCATACCGATAAAGGATGTTCTTCTTTCACACGGTTGTTGATGCCACTTTACCTGCAGAAAACACAGCATGCTAAATGTTCAGTTGTGATTTAATTTTGCAGTGCAGATGATCCTTCGAAAATAACTAAATGTAGTATATATGGGTATAAATATTGTAAATCTTTAATCTAAAATATTTATCATTATAACTGAAGGCGTATTTGATGTATTATAAAAAAAATAACTTCCATTTACTAATTTGTTGCTGCTGTCTGTGTGTGCATTATCGTAAATAACTAAGATGAAAGATTTAAAAAAATACAATTGAAAGAGTTAAGGAAAACTGAACGTAAACTGACTAAGTTTTGAACATACAAGTAGTGAATGCTAAGCGCCAAGAGAGGCAGCTGTTAGTACCATTTTTTAAAGTCTTTGGTGTGACTCGGCCGGGGTTCGAACCCGCGACCTCCTGCTTATGAGGAGATTTAAATTTAAAATGAATTCATTTCAATTTATAATTCCGAATTTGTTCACTGTTAAATATATATTCCGTTTCTTGAAGACCGACATAAATAAAACAACAAAAACGAAACAGTAAACTGAAATTAAGCATAGTCGTTTCCGGGTCACCTGTGAACATCCGGCCTGCTGGTGGAGATTTGACGCTAATAGCTCCAACTTGGAATAGGCCATTTCTAGAGAAATTAAGTGGAACAGCTTGGAATTCCAAATGAGAATCCGGTGCTTGTATTCAAATTAGTTATTTTTTATTTTTATCTTTTTTAAATATCATACCTCCACGGGCAGGAAAATTGCTGCAAATTTTACTTCCTGGTTTTGTTGGTTGCGATAAACATTATAATCAACAATATAGTTACCTGTTAACACACAAGTGAGAACAATTATAACCGACTTCAGAAAGTGTTGATATAATATACTGATCTGCTGACAGGGTTTCATAACTACATATTCCGTTTAAAAGATGGGAAATCTTGCACAAAACAGCGGCCTTGCTGAAAGACTTAACAGTGAATTTGCAAAAGTTGTTTTACCTGTAACTGTCTTTGTTGGTATATTAGCTTGTGTTGGTTTCCTTGGGAACGTACTGGTTCTATATGTGTTCTCATTCAAGTATCACAAATGTAACTATAAATATTTCGTGCTGTTTTTAGCTCTAATTGACCTGACGAGTTGTCTAACCACCATTCCGGGAGAGATGGTCACACAGAGTTTCTGGTACACCTATCCTGTGCCTGTGATCTGCAAGGCGAAGTCATTCTTTAACGTATTCACAGTCGGTGCCTCTGCCTTTTGCCTGTTGCTGATAGCAATTGACAGATATAGAAAAGTCTGTAAACGTTCCGGCTGGCAAATTAGACCCAAGATGGCAATATTCTTGTGCATTTGTGCTTTGGTCATTGCTGGGATAGTCGCAATACCTGTATCAATTTATTGGGGAGTACAACATTACAGTGTCCCATATGAAGATGTAATGGTGAATGTGACATCATGTGAAACAGATGACCGTTTCAAAAACACAGAATATCCACTCATTTACTCGAGCACGACATCAGTAATAATAGCCTTACCCATGACTGTGATGGCTGTCTTGTATTTTCTAATTTGCCATGAAATCCGAAGAGGTCGGCACAGAGAACGTACCACCAGATCACGCACAACAGATACTGTAGACGAGAGTGTGCAGCTCCTCTCTCCATTACCCGGACAGGAACACCCGCAGATTGAACGAAAGACATTAATAATGTTTATTTTTTCAGCCGTCTTCTTTATTACCACCGTTATTTATCTTATTATGCTGTCACTGATTGGCAGTGAAGACAACATTCTGAGGAATCTTTCAAATGGACAACGGGCGGTTTATTTCTTCTTTTTTCGATTGTATTTCATACATCACGCGATCAATCCTTTCGTGTATGCCTTTTTGGATGTGCACTTTCAAGAGGCATTACGAGAAATGATATGCAGAATAAGGAATTGAATATTTCTTATACGTCATTACGAATGAGGCACGAAGTCATCAAAGTGACTAAATTGTTTACGTCCACCATTTTCTTGTTACAAATGTGCCATTTGAATACCTTGTTATATGCTGCTACTAAAACAGGAATTTATAACAGTGACCAAATTATGTTCTTCGAATATCTTGTCATCCGCTAGGAGTAAGATGTAAATTCTTCAATCACTAAATTGTGCTCTTCAAATGCTTTTTTTGTATTTTAAAGATGAGGGATGGCCTTCTTAGTGATCAAAATATGCTGTTCAAATACTTTGTTATATCTTAAAATAACTTTCTCACAGTGATCAAATTATGCTCTTTAAACTCTGTTATATCTTATAGATAAAAATATGCTCCTTAAATACTTTGTTATAACTTACAGATGACTTTCTCACAGCAATAAAAATATGCTCCTTAAATACTTTGTTATAACTTACAGATGACTTTCTCACAGCAATAAAAATATGCTCCTTAAATACTTTGTTATAACTCACAGATGACTTTCTCACAGCAATAAAAATATGCTCCTTAAAATACTTTGTTATAACTTACAGATGACTTTCTCACAGTGATCAGATTATGCTCTTCTAATGATCTTTTCTTAGATCAGTTTGGAAAAGTAATCTCATTTCAGCCGAAATAAAGGAAACGGGACATGATGGAAATTGAATTCTGCTTTCTGAATTTTAAATTTGTGACCAGTTATAATGTTTAACAGTGTTTTTGTAGCACAAATCTTTCAGCTAGAGAAATAATGCTGTTGTCTGTGGATGCAACATGACCTTTCACAAGATTAAGTATACCAAATATCCTTTGAAGTGTGTTATTTACAGTACTATTTATGTAATAATTTCTGATCATTGGATGATTACAAAGCCTATAGATAACATATCTATGAAAACTAGATTCAGTGTTACATGGAGATTTACTGTATCAGATAGACCTTAAATCTTGCATCCATACTACATATAGCACAGTATCCAGGTAAATAAGTTGACAGGTAAATAAGTAGTGAGTTTTGCAAGTTGACATTAGCTATGATAGATAGAATCTGGACTTGGCGACTAGGAGGAAGGAAACTAATAAAGTTCTGTTAGACTTAAGTTTTCAATACGTTTATGAATAGTTTTACCACATTTCTGATCCTTGATGATTGTGTTCTTTACTCTATATCAGTTGTGAAATATACACCAGTACTGGCTTGATGTATCTTATTTAATCATCTTTATTTGTAGCATCGATCACCATTTATACATGTACACAAAAGTTTCTTGGTTATATTAGTGACATCTAACTGAATACATCAGAATGTTTACTTTATTGGAACCAAATTTAACATATTTCTCAGATTTGTTTCATATTATAGTATAAGTCACATGGGTCATGTAAGCGCATTTACTGATATAAGGTTAAAAGATAATTTTATTTTTAAAATGTAATTATAATACAGTTACAGCAAAGCTTATTCAGTTGTGATTTTTGAGTGATCTACCCATTAATTGTCATAACAAAATTTCCAGACAAAAATTATCGATCGCTATGGACTTTTGTGGCAGTTCGACATTACACTGGGTCAAGAAAGTCGATTCTGCATTGAACTATTACTAGTGCAGGGGGGAATCAAGTATACGATCGGGTGGACAAGAAGTCGCGTGCATCTTCAATCATTTCCTGTATGAATGTTCAACTATGAATGGGTTAGAGGAGAAACATACAATAAAATTTTATTCTTAGCATGTACATATTACATTTCTTCAAAATGATAATTTAGCTGATGTAAAATTTAACTAAAATAAATCTGAATTGACAGCCGTGTTTGTGGTCATTTATGCGTATGAAAGCACGTACTTGAATGGGACAAATAGGTATTATGTACGAATTAAAATAAAAGATATGACATACAATACAGAAGAGATATAAAAAGTTACATAATTATCTCCAATTTGTTGGAATTGTGAGCCGATTTTTTCATGCCGATGTTTCCCCAGGCTTTGTTTATAAATGACGACATCGTCACGTCTCTATGTTTATAGTACAACTTTTTCCCTACCACAAGCACGTTCCCTCTTACGTCGTAGCGTGCGACGAAACCGATTTAAACGAAATCACCCTGCTTGCTCGACTATGCATAAAAATGTCCAAGTACATTATCACTGAATTTGCCGTTATGCATTTTTCGAGGAATTTATACAGTAATCTTCAATGGAATTTTGATGGTCATGGCACGAAATAAAGTGAACAAAGGCCATTTATAGGTGTGTGTAATCAGATTCTCCAAAATGACACATGTAGCTGCAGAAAGTGAGTTAGACTGCCTACATGAGCTATGTGACTTGTACTAGCTTCATTATGTTATGCATATCTATATTTTTTAATCTTTGGTACATGACTATATCTATATTGTGTGTAAGTTTTATTCATGACTGTAAATTGTAGCGATCATCTATAACAAAATATTATACAGCTAATTCTTTTTGTCAGTGAGTATAGATTTTATTTTAAAGATATTGAGCTGTTAATATGCACGTACAAGTTAAATACAACCTATATATTGAACCTGTTGACATGTTTGGAGTAGTATCTCATTGGTTGGTGAGGTCATGTGGGTTCTTAGAAGAATGAAGTTATTTCCCATTGGATCGGTTAGTTAGGTAGAGTCTTTTATGTCATGTGATTTTGTGAAATTTCACATAATGAGTAGAAAAAGATTGTATTTTGGGGCATTATGGGTGTATATAAGTGGATAGAGCTGGAAAGGTATTTTATTCTTATTTCATGTATTCTTGTATTAATATAAGCCTGCAGATGTGCTTAATGTTACATTTACACATAATATGAGAGGAAGCATTGGTTTGGATTATTCAATGAAATTACAAAGTGCTCTCTAAACTAAAATGCTATTCTAGAATTATTGTGAATTTGCAGGAGTTCTGAACAATGCCATTGCAATATATGAAGACTGTTGGCACAAATGCGTATTTGAGGACCTGAAATCCATTCATACTCGTGTAGAACCTTTTAGGATTATCATGGATTAAATTCATACAACTATTCAATTTTCAGATTTTACTTCGAGAATTAAATTATTTGCTAAGTTTTACAAACCTCTTTGGTTTTGCTTCTTTCTGTTACTTTGTGTATACCCATAGGGTTATAACGATTTTCATTTTTGACAATTGATACACGTGGTTCATCTGCATCTGTAAACTAGCGCTAGTTGCTGACCTTTCATTGTCTTGTTTAATATTAAAATTCCCTCCACTCACAACACTACCCCAACCCACTGGACCATTACCATGGGTATAGTTAGGTTTCAGTGCATGTTAAAGCAATAACTTTAACGGGGATGGGTGGGCCCAACAGCATACATCCCAGAAAGAAAAGAATTTCTGGAAACGATTTGATGAGTTATGATGCATTTTGTGATAATTCTTATGAAGATCAGAAGAAGCAATATTCTGCTCAAACTTTGTATTCTTTTTTAATTTTCCACATTGTTATTTGTATGACTAGTAATATACTGAAATAATTTAACAACTCAGATGCAGTGTCTTGTATATTCAAGTTCTTGGTTGTTAGGAAAATTCACTCTTGTTTTCATGTTCGTGAGCATCTTAGCGTTAGTAGTATAGATCTAGACTGGTGACATCCAGTGCATTGCAGAGCTTGTCAGATTTCTCCCTAATGATGTCTGACCAAGCATTTGATGGGTTCAATTCTACCTTGAACACTTGGTGTCCCTCTCGTGTATCTGAAATGTTCGTGTAAAGTCCTACTGATGATATATGGTGTACATGCCCGTAGCTTTGCAGGGATCAATTTGTAATGGACTGCTAACAGTTTTCTTTTGTAATAATAAATGTTATTCTTAGAATATAAATATTGCATGTAATTCTGTATTTAACAGGAATAAACACAGAAATGAAACTATGTGTCAAGCATGGTTACGTTCCCGATTCCATCACTGAATTAATACGTTTCCAGTTTGCTATTAATTTTTAATAATTAATATGCACTTATGGTGTTTCAAATGTAACTTACGAGTCCACTTCAAGTGATGTCCATGCATATTTTATTGTAAATCTTTATTATTCGCTATATTGTTTACATTGTCAGTGTTCTCAGCCGCTCTGATTGTTTCCGATAAGGTATGTTAGCTGCCCTTTCATTGGTCGCTTTACATACGTCTTCAGCAATGACTGGCTCTGGGCGGTTGTTCAATTCCAGAGTCACGTGCCTTAATAGCATAAATACCTTTACGGTATAACGGTACCAATTGTACAACCCCAGGTGGGCGGATCTTACGGTGTATGGAACATTGTATTCAGAAATAAACAACAAAACTAGCTGTGAGTGGTGAATTATGTAAGAGTTTTACTTTCTGTTAGGCTTTAAAAAAAAGTTGAGCCTCTTGGCAACATGTGAGATTATGTTAATTGATATATAGATCACATTTTGTATTTTTTATGATTTTTTTAAAATGAGGTACACATGGCTGAAAATGTGTCTGGTGTGACTAGATAACTCCTACCCCTGTCTAGTTCCAGCAGATTTATCTCTCTTAAATGCAGTGAAGTACCTGGTTCTGTCCTTGTCCAATTGACAATCTAACATTGTTCTCTATGACATTGTGTGACATGCATGCTGAGGTAGGATAGAAAGTATATTATTTCACAAAACATTAGCATTGAGGTCTATGGAAAAACATTTGGTACCGTGATAACTTACATGTGGGCGGTTGGGGAGAGCTTCCAGTGGAGTTTGTAGTAGTATACATATATGAGGTTCCCCTCTCAGAGACCCCCTACCCCTCCAAAACGTTATACATTAAATTTTTTGTCAGCAGCCTTTTTTAGCTCAAAATGATGACTTTCATATGATAAGGCTTTTCTAACATATTTCTGACAAAATTCGTTTTGTCGGGGTAGGGGGTCTCTGAGATAGGAACAAACTCATATATGTATACCACTATTACCTATAGAAATAATATTTTTATAGTTTAGACAAAATTTCATATTAAACAAATGAAATATTATATATAATGTCATTCTCAACCCGACATGTTGGATTTGATCTGACAAACAGATTTTGTAAGAGATTTAATTCAATCAAATCTGCGTCAGGTTATACTGGTATAAAACCTAAAATAATAAGCGATTGTATTAAAAAAGTTGGATATCATATATTACCAAAATATGGGTCGGTGTGGTTATTCGCGACTGAAAATGATGTGAGAATAGCGGGTTGGGCAGATGATGTAATGACATTTATTGACAATATGGTTGATATTTTATTTGATAATGATATTACTAAAGCTGTACAAAATTAAACATCTACTGTTGTAACCCATATTTTATGATAATCTTTTTCATATCTACTGACTCTCATTGGCAGAATATCTGTTAACATACTGTCAATAATACGGAACTCGCGTATTAAATCGTCCATATCATATTTTATACCACGCAAATAAGATCGTATCTGATCAAGTAATTTTTATAGGTGATACTTGCTGTTTTACAAGCATTTTTTTTAGTCGCAAGACGAGGCTCAATTTTTTTACACGCTGTTCCAAGAGAAACACCGACACCAGATATTATTAACAAAAACGGGTTTAATGATGCTCCACTTGAGATTATACCAGAGCTAGTCATTAACAACGGTAAATATGATATCAATCGAAGTATTCTGTTATAGTAGTTGTAACATTTTTTCACGCACCAAAGTTTTATTATGATAATATTTGTAATATTGCATTAGAGCGTCCACATCTTGTTTTGGAATTTTTTCTGAAATGTGATTAAAATCAACTATATGTTTTTTCATTTATGTAATATTTGTTTACATATTTTATACAATAGTGCCAGCCCCTAGGTTTGATTTATTATAATTCACTCAATCGAGGTGTTTCAGCGACAAATTCCAGACACCACCAGTAGGGCGTTTCGGTTACAAATTTTTCATCAGATGGTTCCAGTAAAAATATTTCCTCGAAATCTTTATTTAACACTACAGATACAGTTCCAGAAAAAATATCGGTTGAATAATACCATGGAAATGTAGTAAATATACTAAATTTTGCCCTGCTAAATATAGATATCCTATATACTCCAGTGACTTCCGCGGTATGTCTGACAGTGTTACCATTTTGCGGTGTCCATGTTGCTGATCCTGATGCTACTGTGTGTACCACATTGATGATCTGCTTGTGAGGAATTTTAATCAGATTCGTTTTTTCAATGATACTAGGAATTCCTCTAACAATATCGTTTAGTTTTGTGTTAATGTCAACGAGTTTAATATCTACAACCGCTGGACTTCCAAAAAATTCATTAATAGATTTGTTTATATTTCTACGAAAATTCAGGAACGTTTGTACGTGATTAGAAAAATCAGTTCTAATAGCGTTAATTCCATCGTTTATTAGAATATTAATTTCGTCGATGTATTTTTTGTTACTGCGTCAAAATCTGTTTCTGGTGTTCTGAGATTATTAATGCCATTATTGTTCATGTTGAGGAATGCGCGCATTATACCACCGTTGACTAATACGTACTTAGATTCTTGATCATCGACGTATTTTTTTTGTTGCTGCGTCTGATTCTGCAGCTGGGTCTCCAAGGTATGTAATTTTTTTTCCTGTCATGATAATATTACCTGTAACTGTCCCACCTATTTTATCAAGTTTATTATCATCAACATACTTTAACTGCAAATAACTTACCGCTTGAGTTTGATTTAAATTTGCTGGTGGATACCTGGTCTCTAAATTTATAAAATTTTTTCCTGACATATCTAACTTGCCGCTTAAAGTTCCACCAGATTTATCTAGTTTATTATTGTCGACTAATTTAAGTTGTGCATAACTAACAGCTTGTGTATCAACGACATTTAATGGCGGATAATCTGTTTCTAACTCTAGTACTCGTTGATTTGACATAAACAAGTTTCCCGTCATTGTGTCGCCGGATTTTTTTTTAGATAACCTGATAAATCAACCTTGCCGTCTGTTATTGTTGTACTTTCAGCTGAAGACTCTCCAACTAATGTTCCAAATTTTGTATAATAGCTCATTATTTATTTATCGTTTGACAAAATTATATAGCATAAAAATGTATAACAATAAATGGCAAAATCATCGATATTAAATTTTGATACAGAACGTTTGGTGAAACATAAACATAACAATGAACTTCCAGATTGTCATTATCTTATTGTTGGAAGAACTGGATCGGAAAACAAACTTGCTTATGAATTTACTTCTAGGAGATAATTTTAACTACGATCACGTTTATATTTATACGATTAACCCACAGCAAGATAAGTACGAGCTACTTAACAATTATAATGACAAACTTCGTGATGATCTTGAAGCTGGCGAAGATTTTTTTATTATCAAACAACCAGAAGAACTTATTCCAATTAATCAACTTGATTCTTCCGAACACAAGATAGTTGTTTTTGATGATATTCCGCTAAACAACGAGGAAATGAATAAAATAAGATCATATTTTTCACTGTCGCGAAATAAAAAATGTAATTCTGTTTATCTTGCCCAGGGTTTTTATAATGTTGACAGATTTATTAGGCGAAATACTGGTTGTTTTTTTTTTATATTATTTCCAGGACTTGACAATGTTGACGTTAGAAATATCGCGAACGAGCAATGTGGCGATGTAACAAAAGATAAATTTATTGAATTATATCATAAAGCAACGGCAAATAAATATGACTTTTGTTTGTTTGATAAACTAATAAATGATACTAGTAAAATGTTTCGATGTTGTATTGAAAAATATCTACAGTAATTTTTATACAAAATAGTATATAATTAATGGAAAGACAAGCAAAGTACAGAAAACATATAGAAAATTTAAAAAACTTGCGCAATCTCAGGCAAAATTTAAACAGTAAGTACAACAAGCACGACGTGGTCAAGTGGTTGCAGCAGAAACAACAGCATCCGTTTTCAAGCCAGTTGCTGAAGCTTTAGTTGGAAAACAACCTGAAACTAAACCATTATCAGAAGAAGAACTTAAGCGACTACAGGAAAAAGGTTTACTCGGACTAGTTAAAGAACATCAAGAAGAAACTGCTGGAAGAATTATTGCTAGATCTGATGTGGAGAAAAAAAGATTAGCTGAGGAACTTACAGAGCATATAGTTAATCCTGTTGCAAGACAAGCTGAAATAGATCGGCTAATAAATGATCCATTAGCACTTGAACAAAGATTAGCAACTCGTATAATAGTTGGACCGATTGAGAGAAGGTTAGAAAAAGAAGAACTTAGAAGAAAGAGAAGCTTAGAACTAGAAGAAGAACTTAAAAGAGATAGGGAAGAAGAAAAAGCTAAAAAAGAAGCATGGAAAAAAGAACATGGATTAGATGTTCAAGAAAAAGAATTATTTGACATTAATTTAGAAAATATAAATGGCAAAATAAAAGATCACGAGTATGAAAAATTTAATCAAAAATATAATTTTAAAAACGTGAGAGTACGAGATGTTAAAAAAGCTGATTACAAATCTGAAGAAAAAATTGAAGAGCTAGAAAAAATAAAAGAAGAAAGTAAAGTACATCTTAACGATGTAAAACTAGAAAATGAAAACTACCTCCACAGTATTGACAGATATCGACATTGGATTATTGCTGATCTTTATATCAAAGTTATTAGTAGAATAAAAGAAAACCGATACAGAGATACTAGATATAGTTTAATTACCGAGGCAAAATATTTAGATGAAGAACGTATGAAAGCTGATACAGTTGTTCCAAGAGATATGGATCCTATTGAAAGACAAAATGAATTAAGTCGATTGGTTGATGATTATGAAGAACTTGGTAGAAGGTTAGCTGAAAAAAAAAAAAAACTGGAACTGGAGCTAGAATATTTTCATCAGTTACTGAAATGATAGGCAGATTAATGCTATTGATATCATCAAAAGAAGCTGGAAATGGTGGTGCTGAAATTGACAATGAAATTATTGACATACTTGATAATTTGAGATCAGAAAATTTATTAACATCTGACGAATACGGAACTTTACATCACG
>JAECUM010034584.1:0-21568 GCA_016617855.1 Megalonaias nervosa
TATATATATATATATATATATATAAGGGTTCATACGGAAATACTTTGGTAATCACACAGTCCTCTAATGGATGGACAACAACAGCTGAAACGACAGTCTGTATCTAAAATATGGAGGTTGAAAATAGAGTCATTCTTATGCTGTGTTCCCACCTCTAGCAACTTTCCAACATCTTAATTGTAAACAAAATCGTGAAAGTGTGAGTATCTAAACAAAAACATACATTTTTCAACAGATAAATTCTGTTTCAACTCTCGATTTACATTCAACCTGTCTAAACAGTTAGCCTCTGCGGAATGGTTTTGTTCCTTCGTATTTCTACATGTTATTTTCAACAGATTGTCAAAAATATTGTTCTTCCTCCCGCAGCCCCACATGATACCATACGTTACTGAAGCTGGAGCTATTAGAAGAATTAGAAGAATTTGTGACATGCAACATGCACTATTCGACTAAATGAAGAATTTTCAACTCTCATAGGATCCTTGTAAGAGCAAGTAGAGAATACAGTCGATCAAAATGGGAACTATGAGAAAAGATGGCGACGACGAAAACGTTTTCTATCCCGGATTTGCCACGGGAACATTATTTTTAATTTAATTGTTTGTTTGTTAGTTTATTATTTTTTTAAAAATTTATTTCATTACTTGCTATTTTAATGTAACATTGTATGCTGGTCTTGACCTTGTCCAAAACTGAGTTAATTTCTGCTTGACCTGATTGACTTTTTTATTTTATTCATTGTAAACAACTAATACATAGCTAAATTATTCTGACTCTGTATGGGGTTAATATCAGGATCATTATTAATAGAAGAGGTAAATATGTTTATCTGGGTCAAAGTGTTGGAGTTTCCTAAGTGAATTATATATAATCGAGGTTTTTGTTTTGTAGACATCAGGATCATTCTAGAAGGTTATTTTCCATTAGGTAATACTTTTTATATAGAAAATCCTTATTGTGACCTGAGGTGAAGTAGAGAACTATATAATCTTGTGATTGTGAGGACTTGGTCATTCATGCATTAGCATCTAGCACTTTCAAGTTGTATTATATTGTGACCAGTTGGGCTGAATTTTATTTTCTTCTAATTATTGAATTCAAGTGATTCTTTTATCTGGATATACAAAAGTGCTCTAATAAAATTCTTGGATAGAGACATTCACTGGAATTTATACTGAATTCAAACCTGAAATTATGTGATTCAAAAAAAGACCGCGGACACATCAACACTCTATAAGCTATCACAGATACGTCATCGCCTTCAGTTTTGAATTTCTTCGGGACTTGTACTGAGTTTTATTCAGGACTTAGAATCATTAGGACTTGTGTCTGTAATTCTTGGATTATTTTGAGATTTAATTCGCAATACCGTAAGTTCTTTTTTTCTCATTTTTAATTTGTATTCTAGGGAAATAAATTATTTTTTAAATTTTGCAAAGCTTGTTATCTTTCTGTTACTTATTTTAAGAGCATAGACTCGTAACACGTCGAGACCAGTCATTGGGTATTAGTTAAAATCAAAATTGGTGAAATGTAAGATCTTGTTTTCCACATGCATTCCAGCCCCCCCCCCCCCTCCATTTGGCTACGAAAAAAAAAAAAAAAACAACACAAAACCGTTTACACAAAAATATACAGTCATTCTTCGCTTGAAATTTGACCGTCGTTTTATTCTTGCGCAAGTTTATTGGGTATTATGCACACTTTCAGTAAATAGACATACAGACTTTGCTTGTGTGCCCTTTCGAGGAAAGTCGGGGCCTTCTTGAAATTTTGGAAATTCCTACAACACTTGACCTGATCCGGCCATGGCAGTATTGTAACGTGGTCGAGGTGGAATTGTTTGTTTGGTTACTTAACCGAATGACTGCCAGAGCTGATACTTTGTGGAAACAAGAACACCATATCCAAGCTGATATTATGATTTCTGATTTAAATGTCGAGTTTTTGTGCAATATTGCGAAAGTGGAAAAGCTTGAGTGAGAGAGAAGAATAAATATGTTAGAAGCACAGTTTGTGAGGGTACACACATTTGTGGACTAGCGTCAATTATTGTGTGAATGCAAATTGGTGTACACAATAAAAGCGGAGAAAAAGAAAGATACGTGTATAACTACTTTTAAATTGGAGTATAAAATAACTCAGCAACTAAATATTTAACAACTAATAGGTTAATAAAATTACAGGAAAGTATTCAATTAGCTAAAACAATGGGTAATTTGAGAAAGACAGTTAGACGGACAGTGACGGACAGTGAAATAGACAGACAGTCAGTGGAAACGTAATGCAAACAAAAACCCGTAATGCTTAAAAATTACTCAAAGAGTGAACATAACGTGGCCAGTAAATATAATTTAATTTAAGTAAATATAGATATTTGTTTCATTAAAAAGTCCTCATGTGCAAGGGAAGAAACTGGAACTTCTTGTAACTACAATTGACATCGGGTTTATCTCCCCTGAAAATCTTGTAACCGTTCTTCAGCATCAGTTGCAAGTACCTTATATGTTGGCAAAATTCTGGCGCTGTAACTATCTTATAACGAAGAAAGAACGAGATGGTAAGACAACTGGCAAATATGAAGCAAATGCAACGAGAAAATCAAATAATCAAAGCCATGATCACGCCCTCTTAATAGAAATACAGTTGATGCAGAACTTCTCAGACAAAAACATCATCATGCTCAATCAACCCAATCATAAATTTATCGATTATGTCTGTAGAAGATGGAAAAAACATGTCGATATAGTTGTGAGATTTCTGAACTAAAATCCCGTTGTCTATGCAGCTCTAACTACAAAGGAAATGCATTGTTAAAATAAAGAATGTTGCCGTATTATTAGAGGAAGACGAAATTGTTTTTCTATTTCTTTACCTCATTGAAAGACTGACCGAGTTGTTTCTTATTTGGAAACCACAACACCACATCTAAGTTGATATCATAAATTCTGATTTCATTGTCAAGCTCGTGTACTATTCTGAATATAGGCAAACTTGAGAGTGAGAGATATGAATAAAATCTCAGAAGTACAGATTGCGAGACTACATACGTTTCTGGAGTAGTGGCAAATATTAAGTGTGAATGCAAACTGGTTAATGCAATGATAACAGAAAAAAAGATAAATCGATAACTAATAAATCGGAATAAAAAATAGCCCAGCAAATAACTTTATAAAATAGTTAACAACTAATAAGTTCATGAATAATGAATTACAGGGAAAGCATCAAATTACTTAAAATAATCGGTATTTGAGAAAGATAGGTAGGCGAACAGTATTATAGACAGACAATAGAAAGTAATGCCTTGTTATTATTAGGCTTAAAAGCTATCAAAAAAGAAAGAATACTATTGCCACTCACTCTAATGTTTAAATCAGTATTGATATTTGCTTTTGTCTGCATCTGAAAGGGGAGAAATGGGAACATCATTGTAACGTACAACTGACCTCGGGTTACCTCCCTTAAAAATCAAGCAATGTCAGACGGCCCAAAATATTGCTAATCCGGGCAGAGGATATAATCTAAATATAAAGTATTCATATCAAACGGTGTATCAGTCAAGATCGATCAATCAATCATGTCAGTATATTAAAAGGCGGACATTAATGAGAACACATGGAAAGTTCAACTTTGGGTATGCGACATGGGAATAATATAAAGCAATCATGTTTATATTATGTTAATCCATCGCTATGACATTAACGTCTGTGGTTAGTAGTGAATTCATCTTCATTAAGCGATAGTCCAGGTCCTTCCTGTTCTTTATTGAACTATGTCAATGCCGTACAGGACTTTTATATTTGTCACCTGTCATTGATAGTGCCGATAGCGCCTACGTGACCAATTCATACAGAGCTAAAGAAACGAGATTGTTTGAAAAATACGGCGAACCATATAAACTTTTCGTCGTAATTTAGTCCACAAATAAAAAAATGAAAAGCAACAGTAACATTCTTTAAAGCAATGCATTTTCGTTCGATACAAATATTACGCTTGTGTAGCTATTTGTACTTGAGGAATAAGTTTTAACTTCCCGAACAAAACGATTTTGAACAACAACGACAAACCAATGAAAACAATATTTTGCAAAGGAAATACTACTTACGTACAGATAAATTTTCTTTCCAAATTCCAATCAAAAGCCCAGGCACACTGAGTAGCAGCATCGGGCGAGTTACTCCCTTATAGGCATCCATTATAAATATAATCCTTTACTGAAAAATTCTTCAATTATCGCGATATTTTCCATATTGCATAATTTCAAAAGACAATTATAAGAATCAGGAACATTCCACCCACATTTTCCTTAAAAAAAACCTTAATGTTAAAGACCCAAAATATCTCAGAAAACTAATTAAGAGTGAGCTCTCGCTCATGTACACATAATTACAACAAGGGTCTATTAGTCGTGAACGAGTTAGGTCGGTTTGAATGATCGAGATAACCAACTATGCATAAACGCACACTGGTATATGACACTAACGAATGGTTGGTGTAGTCAAGACAGTGATTCGGACGCTGTAACAATAGCTTGGTAAAGATTTTGATTCATATTATTTTTGCATGTTCTCACAATTTGGTAAAACTTTGAAATAGGATGTTGAAATTGTAAACCACGACGGACTAATTTACCGTTTTGTTTTGGGGTACATTCCTAAAACTGGTTGCATGTTTAAAACCAAACGTACCATAATTCAATACCCCATGTCAATCGCGATGTTTGATAATATTTTATAATGTTCATTTCAACCATTTGGAGACGGCGCCACTCCCACATATTCCCTCACTAAAAACCATTCTCACGTTTCAGTTGGAATTAGCAGCTTAGTAGAACAGTTCTAACATATTCTTCAATTTCTGTTTATGTCATGAACCCCAATATTTATTGCATACGCTTCTAACATTCATTAGATTTTTACAAAATGTATATTTTCATGTTTGAACAGTATGTAAAACTCCCCCTGTGACATCAGGTGCGATAATTGAGACCGCAGAAGTGGAGCTTGGACAGAACTACACCTACAGATGTCAGGCTGGTCTAATCGGGAAAAGAGATTAAGACCCGACAGTTACGTGCCAACATGATGGTAAATGGACCACGACAAATTTTACTTGTGGTAATTTAACAAAACATTTCAACACATGACTACGGTATTATTCTGGTTACTAACATATAATATTACTTCCAAATTACATTATAGAACTTTGTTATTGTTGTGAGTTTAACGCCATTTTTCTGTACACGATAAGATATAGATGGCGGCAGTACAAGTGGTGCAGGGAGAATCCGACCGACGGGAAGCTTTCTCACATGCCCACATTGACACATACCGTGTCTTTTCGCCATATAGTTTGAATGGAATTAAATTAGGTTCCTAATTGTTGAAGGTACAATTAGTGCAACTAAGATTATCAGAAGGTGAACTTATGCGAAAACAACTAAAAGAATTCAAATTTGGACCCTAGATCTAAAACTAAAGATAGATTATTCATATCCAACACTATATCAATCATATAAGATCATCAGTTATGTAACACATTATCAATTATGTAAGATCATCAGTCAACTAATACTATATCGATCATGAAGGTTTGATCATTCATGTAATATCAAGAGGAGGGCGTCAGCGAGAACACGTGAAAACGTCCAATTTGGGTATGCGATATGGAAAAACTAAAAAAGAGTTGTGTACACATAGGGATGTGAACTCTGCAAGATTGATTATATTTATATCATGTCACTCCATTCCCATGACGTCAACATCTGTGTTTACCAGTGAATTAATCTCCATGAATCCATAATCGTGGTTCCTGCTGTTGCTCACCAAACTATCTCAGAGCTCTACCGGACTTTTACTTTTGTCCCATGTTACTAATATTGCCACTAAAACCCGTACGAGAATGTTTGAAAGAAAATGGTGGAGTTTACTCGCAAACGGATTTTAATGGATTTTACTTGCAAACGGAATGATACTAACTAATTACGTATTTATTCATCTTAAAGAAATTAACAGAAAACTGTGCAACATGTGAAATGTGTCTAAAGGTATTACTTTAGAATTATTGGAGAGGTTGAAGTTTCGTTTCACATCAGTCCGCTCCTAAATCAATACATTAACTTTTCGAGTTTTATGTACATATTTTGAATCACTTACATTGAGAAGCAACATGGCACGAGTTTCTCTAAAATTCTCCTTTTTTGAAATGTTCTTCAATTGTTCTGATATTTCCATAAAGCATCATTTCAGATCAAAATAGTAACCGTCAGTGATATACATCTGAATTGATTTTAAATAATTTGGTAATAAATATTCAAACAATTTGGAAACCTAATCAAAAACAAACTTTGCGTGTGTTCATGCTGCGTAATGACTACAGCCGTATGTTAGTGTTACACATGGGAAGTCATTCTGAATAATGGAGGCTATCCTCTCTGTACAAGCGGACAAATACGCCTCGAACGAATACTTGGCATAGTCAGGAGAGAAATTCGAAAGGTGTAACAATATTCTAGAAACAATTTTGATTAATACTGTCTATATCCACACATTCTCTTAAAATTTAAAATGTAATCTTGAAATTTTAAATCACAACAAGTAAACAGTAAAATCAAATTAACTTGGAACATTTAGCGTCTTATTCAATGATAAATACATATAAGAGTCTGCCTATCCAAAAGAACACATGTTATATAATTGAATGTTCTATATCGATCGCGATATTCTATAGCATTTTAAGAAGCTCATGTTTCTACCTTTTAGTTTTGCCTCCTGTTCATTTTCTCACTGAAACCATACTCATCTTTTGGTGGTAAATTCCGCTCTTCCACAAGAGTTGTAAGGTATTCTTTCGATTTAAATAATTTAACCCCGATAAAGTATTGCATACATTTCAAACATTCCTAAGATTATTATAGAACGTTAGTCTTACAGATGAATTTTCGTATTTTAACAGTATGCAAAGCTCCTGCGAAATCAGGGACAATAAATCAGCCGGCAGAAGTGGAGAGTGGACAAAACTACACTTACAGATGTCAGAATCCTCTCTTCGAGAAAGGAGATCAGAACCCAACGGTCACATGTCTAGATGACGGTAGCTGGACTTCGACAAATTTTATTTGCGGTAAATAAACAATGCATTTCATCATGTGACTAGAATGTTATCTAGGCTATGAAAATATAACGTAATTTTTACTATTGCATCTTTCGATAACATAACTAACTTCATAGCATCATACAAGGAAAAGGCACATTGTCTGAGGTATCCGAATCACTGTTTCATTTTTTATTGAGCGGAATTAGTATTTTTCATGGGGTCAGTTGAATCTTACATTTGCGATAATTGAAACATATTCATAAAACTCAGTAGGAATGTAGTATTGCAAAATACTACATGCATAACATCACCCTGCATTATATAATATCGCATAACATTACACAGCAAATAGTTCAAAACCAATGCAGCTCTGTCTCATCTTAGTAAATTAAGGGCGTCTGCTATCTTAACTTGTGGCAAAATTTGGTAAGTTTATATTAGATTGCTAGGTCTGATCTTCACAACTTTGAGACATCGATATCTTGCATCGCTTCCGAGAATTCCTTGGAAAATAAGAGTAAATGAGAAACAACATTTCTGCAAGTTTCTTGTTGAAATTAAATTATGATGGAAGCAATGATAACACATGGGCAGCAATTTGATCACACGCTGGGAGTAAATCACTGACATTTTAACGGGTGACCACATCCAGAACCGGAATCGAATACGAGACTATATACATATAGAGCGAGCGCCTTAACACTGCTTTTCCAGGCAACATGACATTGCATTGCACCACACTGCTGTATATTGTCTGATGGGGAAGGTCCTTTAGTTGAATATATGTGTCTTTGTAGCACTAAGGTCCAAAGTTATCTTACTGCTTGTTAAGAGTTCTGGTTACACTCAGAGACCTTTAAATTTAGCAGATTGTTGGGGATGTCCGATTTTTGATTCCTTGTTATGTGTTTCAAGTTTATCCCTGAAGAGGACCCTACGGTTTTTTTGTGCAGAAATCTCCATGCTAGAATTTCCTTTGCAGTTAATAACCTCGAAAATTATATATTTTTATGATTACTTGAAATTTGCCTTTTTAGTCCACATTTGTCAACTCAATGCCTTAAAGTTCCTTGGAATATGGTATCTACACAAGTTCAGGACTTAGTCTTCTTGTATGTTTCTCCAATTTTGTATGTTTTATTGGTTGTTGTGCTAGCAACTCCTAATGACAGTTGGCATAAATCTCTCAGAAGACAAACAATAAGTTAAAACTATTTAAATACCTTTCCCCCTTTTATGTATGTATATATCTACGTATGTCCGTATGCATGTATGTATGTACGTATGTATATATATATATATATATAGAAAGAGAGTTATATATATATATATATATATATATATATATATATGTACGTACGTACGTTCGTATATATGTGTGGATGTATGTATGTATGTATGCATGTATGTATGTATGTATGTATGTATGTATGTAAGGTATTTAGAATACATTTATTTAATGATATTGACTTTGTTTCATTCTCAATCAGTAAAGCATAACTGGACGCAGGACACACTATATCCCAAAAATATACATACATCGGAAGTAATCAGTAATGAGACAGGGACTGATTTGTTGGCGTGCATGCAACAATGTGACGACAACCCGAACAACTTTGTCCTTCCTTTATGATAACCACGCTAGCTACTGTGTGTTGTCTTCTTCATTCCAACGAGGATTACCGCAGAATGTTCAATTGTCTGGTGGATTTGTCTATTACACAGACAAGTATTAGAAAATTGTCATACAGATGATAATGTCATGAAGACATAAATATCATAAATTTCTGCACATGTAATAAATGTAGGTGTAAGAAAATAAGTTTAACATAAGAATTACATAGGCTTTCTCACTATTACTGCATAATATTTACGATATTAATAACAATTATGAATTCAAATTAATACAAAAAGTCGATACATTTACTTGCATTTACAGTCCACATACCGCAGATTTTTATACAGTGAAACTATTCCCTCACATTCCGTTCGAAGTGATTCAACATTAGTAACGAGCTACACGTCGCCAGTGATCTGTAAATATTTAAATGTCATTCTCTGATTAATCCAGAAGGCAGCAATAAAAAGCTGTACTTAAGAGTTTAAGGGGAACATTGCATAATACAAAATAAGAAACTAACTTCAATGTTCTAGGATTAAGTCCGTACTGTCAGTAAAATAGTTACATATTTGTCACGCTATTGCATTGATAATTCTAGTACTATTAGTGCACACGTTTATAGTCATTTTCAGACTAAAATATACAAATAATACACAATGTTGCGAGAAATAATAATAGTCTTTTTAATTTTATTCATATTTCTTCAAATAAAAAAAATATTTGAAGACCATTAATTTTAATAAAATTAAAAAATAAATACTCTTTATTGTTCGTAAGTAAGATTCAAAGCATTATTGTTAAATGAAACGAAAGGCTTAATAGTTTATGAATAAATTTGATTTATCAACAACGTATAAAATATCCAAATGCAGATAAAAGTTATAAGCATAAGTAATTTTGCTTTGTGTATTCACATTCACGTGGCCGGGACTCTAAGTATTTTGTTTCCCGAAACTTTAAATTCCTATTGCATATGCTATTTTATGTGATTATTTTCTTTATACTATAGGCTATGAAATGTGTCATTGCTTGGTTTGGTAGATATCTGGAGGTTGTTTCCTCTGTTCATTAGATGAGCGATATAGGGTGCTAATGCGTCGTCATCTGTCGATTATAATTTGTATTGAACTAATGCATATTTAATATTTCAAGGGGTTCATAAATAATAATTACAAAAAAGAGATATAAACGATGTTTAGCTCTGTAATACGGTATACCTTTCCATCTACCCATAAGATGCATTTCTTTTTCTCTCTTTCTATTCTTTGATCTGCGTCTTTCTTTCTTCTTTCACTTCCTACCATCTAACTATGGCACTAGAGGTTCAACATACACGAAGGAGTAGTGGGCAACACTCACTTTCCCCAGTTAAATATCCACGTAAATCATATGTGGTATCTTACTTTTCTCTGACTATTATGACACTTGGCTGACAACCTAATTACAATTTTATTACACATAAATGGGTTCGCATTGTCAAACTTCCCTTAAATTTTCCTATCTTTTCTCTATGGATTCAAACGTATTTTCAACACCTTCCTAGCAATTTTAGAGTAAATTTTGAGGAAAAATCATATTGTTGTAGTTTGCGAGTACCTAAATGTCGCCGTTTTTGTAGTAAACCTGCCAGGCATAATAGCAATTGCTACGACTTCGTCTATTGACAGTTTAGTTGTTTGTTACATATACTTATTATACTAAAGTTTATTTACTAAAATGTATAGTCTAACAGATTATATTCATACTGTTTAATAGATTGTAAAGTTTCCAACAAAGTGAAAAGGTACTTTCCCTTCCAGTTATGACAAAAGGATGTATTAGTGAATTGGTATAAGACGAGAAACACCTACATAGCTATTGAATCATTTGTAGATTAATTTCCTCGACAATGAACTGGCATGTTCACTTGTTTCTTCGTATTCCTTTTTGCCAACCGATCGTTCAGTTGTTTCTTTCATTTTTCTTTTCTACTATTCTCTCTTTCTGTTTGTTTCTTTATTCTTTCTTTTTTTTTATATGAACTTATGAATTTGTATTTTACAGCACCATCAACATCATGTGATATGCAGTATATCAATGTCAGCTTGGGAAGTTCTTTCTTCTGCATCCAGTACCACAAGGAATTAAAAAATTTCAACGAAGCTATGAAAATATGCGAATCTGAAAAGGCCAAACTACTTGTCATTACTACTCAGAAACAGATAGCTGATTTAATAATGTCTTTTAGGCTGGAAGTGCGTAAGTGACCATGCCGATACATATACTGACCATACTAAACCTGTTTTTATATTCTTACACCCTTTAAACAATAAATTCAAACTCAGATATTATATCACATTGATTACAATGAAGTTAGAAACACTGTGAAATTAGAATGATGTAAGAGCGAGCTTGAAAATATCACAACTACAGTAAGTGGCATTAATGGGCGACACCGCATACAGTCACAAGCAAATATAACAATGACCGCTCAATGCCATTTCAAGAATTGTGACACTGACTGGAAGTACTGGGCTTCTATTTTTCACCATGCATGTAAATGCCGGTATATGTAACTCTTGAGATCGAATAGCGACTTGGAAACCGAGCAACAAACTCTTCAAAAATTATATTTTCTTTGCAGCCTGAACATAGCTTGTGTCCGTTCGTTCGTCCGTTTCGAAAACCTAACAGTTTCTCTTAAGATTTGATTAGCAAATATACTGTCAGTCACGTTTTAACGAGGGCTTCATAGTTGCATTCTACCCTTTAAATGTTCCATCCCACTTTTAAACTTATATTTTAGAATTAATAGGGTCGTTTGAAAAGAGCAAATTAATAATGTTTGTAAACAATTTTGCTCATTTCTGAAAGTGTGTACGGTATGCTTATTAATACAGTGGTTGGTTGGAAATTTTTTGAGGCAATATCTATACCAGGTTACGTAAATGTTTGCCACCATAAAATGAAAAACATCTAGGAAAAATCTGAAACGCTACACATGCAGAGACAGACGGTCAAACATACATAAATACGTAAGTAAAGAAAAAGATATAGTGTCCATCTTCATAAAATATCGAAGCAGAAAAAGCAGCACACGAATGGACGTAAGGACACATGGATATGCAAATTAAAGAAAACGCGGACCACAGATGGAAAAAAGTGATAGGCAAACCCCTAAAACAGAGAATCGATTGAGGCTATCCTTTCTTAAGCACAGTTGTCACAAACTGTTGCATGTACAGGTGCAGTGCTAACAATAAATCTCAAAACAACGGTAAATGTAATAATGCATTCCTTTTATTGGCAACGTTGCTTCAAGAGTCATCGGTAAATATCATGTTGTGACATTTTCCAGCACGAAAAGCGCCATTTAATGTTACAAATGTCAGTATATATGATACAGTTGCATGCTCTATATTTCTTTCTAGATATAACATAACTCATCTGCAACCAGATTGCTTCCGTGGAGGTGGCTCGCTACAGTTTCGTATTTTGCATAGGGTTAGATTTTTAAAGAAGAACTTCAATGGTTACACTAGCTATTTAAAAAAAGACCTTGAATATATATATATATATATATATATATATATATATATATATATATATATATATATAACTAACTTTAATTCTCTATATTATGTTGTAGGGTCGATACGTGTAACTTGGGACATAGATTATATATATACTGACTTCACTTCAAATGTGCACCTATGAAGAAACTGCTCACTCCGCTTGGCCATGTTCTCTTCCTGGATTTCAGGAATAAACCGTAAAAATAGAGCCGATAACGTTTATTTTAAATAAATTTTATATATAGTTTGTAACTCATCCATTGCACTTTAAGAAGCTACTATTGTCTCGCCTCTATCAAATTCGTTTTCCATGTTTTAATAACGGCTAAAGATAGTGTACTTTAGACTAATTCAGGCTGATATATCAACATGTGAGCAATCATTTCGGTTAGTTGTGTGCTAAGATCATGTACAATTTCCACAAGTACAATATCGAAAGAAATTTTAGCCACAATTGCATGTTGGAAAGGCAAACAACTTCACCTCACGTCTGTTACTCTCTCCGAAGTTCACAGTAGCTGTAGAGTGCGCACAAAGTGGATAGCCTCCTGTCACAGTCATCAGTATTGTGATTAAACAAAGAGTAAATCATTCTTTAAGTGTCTGGGCAAATACACGGCCAAAGAACTATAGGTAATTGGGTTTCCCACCTTCGGCACTTCGTTATTTGCAACGGTGGAAACAGCTAAGGCTGAAATTATATATTCCAAAGTAACCCTCTACGATGCCACGAATCACATGTGCAGTTTCAGTTATATATTATGCAAAGGTAATTTAGTACACACAATTTCGTGACACTCGATTAGATTTGAGTCACGTAGGTATACTCAAAGAATTGTATCAATTATGTAGGTGTGGTCCAAATCTTGCATCTATTTTGAAGGTTATAAACATGGTCTTGGTTTGTTGCTCCCGAAGACTCCAGAATAATATATAAGAACAAGACGTTTCTGAACCAAACTTACATCAACAAGAGGTCCAGCTGGGAAAGGGTTCTGCTTAATGAGATAGCATCTGCCTAAGACCCTAAGGTAGTGCAGTTGACCAAAAGACTTTGCTCATTAGAATGCTTTCTGTTGAAAGTTCTGCCAATGCTGTAGATTGCATTAGAAAACCAATGCTAAAGGGTCTCTGGGCAAGGCGTCTTTGCGTCCAAGTTGAAAAATATCTGTTCAGCAGTTTGTAATTTTGGATTGTGTCATGTGTAGCCAATTCTTTTCAGCAGTGTTTCAAAAGGTGTTCGAATGTCTTATATATTTAGCAAGAGGCGCCATATTTGATGGAGCATTTTTACTATTGGTATTTAGCTGGAACATACATATGTCATTTTGCCTTCTGTCAAACTTTGTCCAGTGTTTTAGTGGATTTTGTGAAGAATTTGTTAAAGCGTTTATATTTGAATTTACGCTGACCATATTTAATGGCAGATCAGTTGTATAAATTGTAATGTCTTCATGCGACGATGATTTCTATTTAGGTAGGTTCGATTCTATTCAACAAGTTTGGAGATGAAGACCTTTATGGGTTTTATATTTATAGCAACAGTATCCGTATTTGATGGTACATCAGTGTAATTTGCACATACCTAACATACTTTTGTGCCAGGATGCTTTCTTCCAGGTTTGGTTAAATTTATCTCATCACTTCGGGAGAATTAGTAGTTGTCTCAAGTTTTTCTATTTGTTGCTAAGACCGCTATATTTGATGCCAGATAGTCATTATTTGTATAAACTTTATTTATGCTAAGACGGTTATTATCGAATTATGTTCAGAGGTTTTGGATAAGCAGTCATTTAAATGTTTTTCTCTTTTAGTAAATGTAGCATATTTCATATTCTCATATTTTATTCAGTTCTTTAAGATCATTAAAAGGCGGTTAAAGTTGATTAATGCATTGGCATCGCTTGCACAGATTTCAAACTCTTCATTCCATAATACTGTCTGTTAAGTTTAATCAATTTCTGTTGAGCTGTTTTTAAAAGAAGTCATCTAAAGTGGTCTGTATTGTTCGCAAAGGCGGTCATATTTTGTGGCGGATCATCATTAGTTTACAAATCTGAGATGTCTTCTGCTATGATGCTTTCAGTTAAATATGATCAAATTCTGTCTGGCAGTTGTGGAGAAGCAGTCATTTAACTATTTTTCAAGTTCCTTCAACGGAAGCCATTTGATAACGGATAACCAGACTTGAATGCACTCAACGCCATCATGATTTCTTTCGAATTTGGTCAAGGTCTGTTGAGAAGAAGTCGTTTAGAGATTTTATATTTTTCGTAACGGTGGTCATATTTGATTGTTGGCATTGTTTGTACAAATTTGGGACGTCCAACATCCAAAATTGTATCTCCTAAGTTCGGTCAAATTCCATTCAGCAGTTTTGTAAAAATAGTTAAAAGGGTGTCCACTTTAAATAACAGCACCTTGTTTATTATTAGCAACAGCGGTTCTAAAGCGCTAGCCTTTATCGTTCACTGTCGAGATACCTCTGTCCGCGTGAGTTTGAGTCTCGGGCTCGGCCAATGTGCGTATGTGAGAAGGCTTGTCAATAGTTTCCGGTGGGTTCTTTCCAGGGTGTTCTCAGGATCTTCCTCCACCAGTAATATTAGCCGTCAAGTATAGCCTATCTTGCGATGTGAAGTCGCGTTAAACTCCAAAACAACAACAGTTGCAATAGCGGCCATATTTGGTGACAGATCGGTATCATATTCAAAAACCTGAAAATTCTCCATTTCTGGATGTTTTGAAAGTTTGAACAAATTCTGTTCATAATAGATAAATATATGAATGAAAGCCTTTAAAGGTTTATTAATGGCTGTAATTTTTTTTAACCGCTTTATACCAGGATGCTTAGCCACAACTTTAAGTCAATAATAATTGTTGACCGAGACAGTGAGTTAATTTGACCATACAGCCAGTGAGCTAACTTTAATTTGATTACACAGCTAATGGTGAGAAAAATGTCATTTACATCCAGCATTGTTCGTTGTGAACGCTTCGTTTAATTAATACATTACATTTGTGTATCATTGTATGCATCATAGGATTTGCTTGCAATAACAGCTTTCTACTGGGACTTAGATTTTTTTTAAATCCTATATATGTCGTTCTTTATTGCGAGTTGGTCGCCGAAAAGAGTTATTCTCGTAATATACTCATGTTGTTTCACGACAGGGTACATACTATACCTGGACCTATACATGTCGTTCTTTACAACTAGGTATTCGCCGAAACGAAATATTTTGATGGTGTGCGTGTCCTTTTGTATTCATAGAAAGCATTCTTTGTAGTCAGGATTCTTAAAGCATGGCTTGTAATAAAGTCGATATCTGTGGCTGCACGACAAATGAAAATATTTCGCAGAGATCGCTTTCTTCAAACAATTTTAACTTCTTAATAATTACGGTAGGAATTCATTTCAGATGGTATCCGGATTGTGATTCGGGATTAAATAACCAGCTGATGATTTAGACTTAAATCCCTTGCGTTATGTAATATTATGATGTTCAAGATGTCCGCTATCGCTTAACCGGCTTGAGGCAGCTGTCCCGGAGTTTTGGGCCGTTTTTCATGAAATATGTGCTTGTTGTCTGTCTTCGTCTGCAAACCGCCATCACGTGATACTCGCCAGTCCACCCGTTTATGCTATGATGGACCCTCATTAATTGCGTTAAATGACCACTCCTTGGCTCTCCACACTACGTTGTGCACTAGACTAAATGACTTGGGACTACATTCATCATTCCATAACTATAAACGGAAGCGAAAAAAGAAGCATTGTTTTAATGCTGGCCGGCGTAGAACAGGAAGAAGAATTCAAGTTATCTCCCTTTCGCCATTTCCGGCACAGAAATTTAAAAATTTGGCCGTTAATTTAGACAACCTAATTCAAATCACAATTAAATCGTCAACCTTTGTGTCAACTATCGAAGAGATATCACTGCGCATCGCATTATTCAATGCGCAATCAGTAGGACCACCGGAAAAGCGCACAGAAATAGTTAATTTTATCAACGATCAGAATATCGACGTCTTTTTTTTCCTGACAGAAACATGGCTAAAAACATCAGGCGATGAATCCAAGTGCGCGGATCTCACATCCACCGGTTACTCCATCAAGTCGTTCCCCCGCCACTCTCGCGGAAGTGGAATTGCTGTCATCGCAAAGAACTCCATGATTAACCGTCTGAACTACACTACAACCTTCAATTTCTACCACACATCGTTTGATCAAGTCCAAACTACACTCACACTGGAACAAAGGTCAGTCCCTTTTTTTTTTGCCTCTACCGCCCTCCTCCTGGCAGAAAAAACAAGCTGACATAATCTCTCTTTTTGGAGCAGTTTCCGAATCTCCGGGAGTATGGGAATTCGATAGGTGGCAACTTGATTATTCTTGGAGATTTCAACTTTCACTTTTACTGTCCTGGAAACCCATGCTCATCAAAACTCCTAGATTCCAGTCACGTTTTCAACCTCAAACATTCAGTTACCCGACTCACCCATAAACATGATCACATTTTGGATTGGATTCTTTACAGACCTGATGATAATATTCTACAGTCCTCCCTGGTGTCCCACGAACTTTCATCAGATCACCTTTGCATTATATGATATCTTGACGTATCAGACCCTAACCCTCTACCTTTATTCGCTACTAAGAGAAACCTCCGAATGATAAACAGAACCCAACTAATGCATGACATCCAAGCAAACCTAACAACTAGCTTACCTCCTACAGTAGAACAACTCGATAACTGTCTGCGTTCATTCCTTGACTAACATGCCCCAGAAACCAAGTATAGAGTATCAATTCAAAAGTGTTCACCGTGGTATAGCAGTGTTATGGACCAGCTTCGCACTGCTAAAAGAGACTGCCGTAAAGCTGAGAGGCTTTGGCTTTCCACCAGACTCACTATTCATAAGCAAATCTATGAAGCCGCTAAGAAGAATGTCACAAGCATAGTCCATGCAGCGAAATCAGCCCACTACAGTACTAAGATCACGGAAAGTTCCAGCTGCAAAGAGCTATTTGAGATTACTAGCAAGCTAATGTCAAGGAACAAATGTACACCACTTCCAGCTACCTTCTATCTAGTTGACCTTCCGGACCTGTTTGCAAATTTCTTTCGTGACAAAGTACAAACCATCAGAGATAAACTTGACAACACAATGTCAGTTGACTTGTCGTCACCATACAGTTGCGATACAGAATTTCAGCGGCAACCGTTAGCAGCATTTGAACCTATGTCTATGGATTTAGTACGTACAATCGTGATGAAGAGTGCACCAAAGTCATGCGAACTTGATCCGATTCCGACATCACTGCTTCTTGAGTGCTTAGATCCAATATTGCCTTCACTAACTGATGTTATTAATACCTCTCTCTCACCTGCGGAATTCCCATCATTTTACAAAACTGCCATTGTAAAGGCTCTGCTGAAGAAACCAACACTCGACCATAATGACTGAAAGAACTACCGCCCAGTTTCTAATCTCTCTCATGTCAAAAATCTTAGAAAAAGTTGTTCTATCCCAGCTTGTATCTCATCTGAATTCAAACAGTCTTTTTAGCAATGTATAGTCTGCATATCGCCCTTGCCACATTACTGAAACTACTCTTCTGAAAGTAGTCAATGACCTTCTCTATGCTTTGGATAGCGGAAAGATTACAGTCCTCAATCTTCTTGACTTGTCTGCAGCATTTGACACTATAGACCATGATATATTACTTCACCGTCTCCAGCATGTATTTGGCATTAATGATACGGCCTTACTATGGTTCAAGTCCTACTTGGTCAACAGGACATAAATTGTGTCCGCAAATGGAAAACACTCCAGCCCAGTTGATCTATGCTGTGGTGTTCCACAGGGGGTCTGTTCTTGGACCTGTTCTCTTCATTCTATACACTCAGCCACTCTCAAGTGTCATAGATCATCATCCAGTGTCTCACCAATTGTATGCTGATGACACCCAAATATACAAATCTAGCCATTCAACTGAAGTTGAAGCTACCATCCAATGCGTAGAGAGGTGCATTTCCGATGTGAAATCTTGGATGACATGTAACAAGCTGCAGATGAATGATGATAAAACGGAGGCCATTCTCATTACAACACAAAGGCTTTCTCATTCACATCCTTTACCTCTGACAATAAATATCAGCAACACCAACATTAAATTCATACACTCAGTACGAAACCTAGGTGTAACTCTCGACAGTACTCTCTCATTGCACCAACATGTCATGAACATATGCAAGGCTGCATATCTTGAGCTGAGACGCATCAGCTCCATTTGCAAGTATCTTTCAGTTGATGCCACTAAAACACTTGTGTGTTCCTTAGTACTTTCAAGACTGGACTATTGTAACTCAATTCTGTCTGCTTCGTCTCAATATCTACTCCAGAAACTTCCAAAAGTTCAAAACACAGCTTCTCGGATAATCCTTAGAGTACCACGATCAGAGCACGCCTCTCCCCTGCTCTATACCCTACATTGGCTATCCATACGATCCAGAATTAAACACAAAATTTGTTCTCTGTGCTACGTTTCACTGACGAGCTCCAGTCCAACATACCTATCTGACCTCACCCATGTGTACACACCTGCAAGATACTTACGCTCCTCTTCTCATTATTCCCACTATGAAAATGAAATCATATGGACAACGTTCTTTTGCATACCAGGGCTCAGCAATGTGGAACGAATTGCCCACTAAACTTAGACACAAAGACACAGTGATCTCATTCAAGAGCGCTCTTAAAACTCACCTATTTCAACTGCAAGAACAGACTTAAAGACCTAATAATGTATCCTTGCCTTAAATATTTATAGCATGTTTTCTGTTTTCCAATTTCGTGGTGTTTGTTTAATTTTTGTAATCATATCATTATATATGTTTTTTAAGTGTTTTCAGATGTTGTAAAGCGCTTAGAGCTTTTAATGATTAGGAGCTATACAAAGTCCTCATTATTATTATTATTATTATTATTATTATTATTGATATTAAAATATAAAATAAATTTTCTATACAATATATGTTATTGCTATTAAAACATACGACAGCATTACTCATATCATAATTGAATTCAGATTTTCCCCGACATGAATACAAAATCCAGTAGTAGAGTTAAAATGTGTGGCTAAACAAATTTATTCAATGCAAGATTTTAACAAGCTAAAATTGTAAAAATGAAATCTAACAATTTGTGGGACATGTGCCTTATAACAGCTATGTATACAACAGAGAACGCATCATAGTCAAATTATATCACAATATCTTTAGCAAATAAAAGGAAACACGGTTGTAAATAAGACTGCTATTTGTGAATTCGAGTAGAAATGGAAAACCCCGTATTCCAAAAGAAGGCATCTTTCGTTGATTATTTCCTTTTTCAACTAATTCGAATACTCAGTAATTTCAATCTTTCTTTATATGTAGTGTGCCATAAATAAATAATAAATATGCTTTCCCATAAGTAAAACTTTTACTAACCATATTCATGCATAAATACCAAAATATTTGTGAATCTCAGTACGTACCAATATACGTACATGATTCTCTCGACTGGTATCCAGGACAGCCAGACAACTGGAATAATGCTGAGTGGTGCGCGTGTATTCTTTATGGCTATGGATTTAACGACTTTCCTTGCAACAACCCGACACATTTTCTATGTTATAAAAACCGTTTGTGATCCACGACAGGTTAAGGCATCAATTTGTCCCCATAACAATACTTTTTATTTGAAAAGGAAGCAAAATGTTTCTTCTCTTTTTTCTGTTGCTTCCTTTTAGCTAACTTGGAGGTTGGGTGATATATGTTTGACCTTTAGTCATCTTGTGTTTTTCCACCCCAAATTGTCCGTTTGTCAACATTTGCTATTTTTCAGTTCTCGAAAACCGTTTAGTCAATTTTGATCAAACTATATCCTAATTTAATGTTGTAACCTACCTAGAAATAGCGGCTTTATGAGAGGTGAAACATATTTTCAACTTCTCTAAACTGACCAAGCCAATCCCTTGAGTTTTCCATCTTTATTACAGGTTTGATCACGTTCATATTAAACGTTTAACAACTGAATGATTTTTTAATCAAACTTGAAAGTAACATTTTCTTAAATACGCTCTATCAAAATGTATATCCGATGTTGCCTAACGTTTTGCAAATATTGCACCATATCATTACTGGCTAGCGCATTGAGGAAATACTAATGTCGCAAATAATGTGTATGCTTATTTGTTTGGGTTTTTCTCTCAGTTGACCCTAGAACACGTTTGTGAATGTTTGTTGGTTTTCATTTTCCTTTCTCCAAACTATAATGCTCATAGCTTTCCAAATTTTTTATCGAAACATATAAATGGTTATTTTTATACAATATTGGAAACAATTTTTGATTAGCAAAAAGATGAATTAAAAAATGTTAAATTATAGTAAGACCAGCGCCAAGTACTTATTTACACTTGTCAAAATTGTGCGTACTGATCTGCGCCTAATTGAAAGTGTTGCAGCAACAGATTAATATTTTCCAAACTATCGTCTTCATTTTGAATATTGCACGGAATTTTATATAATGGGTATAGTAAACTAAAGGGACTTTTTGTCCTCAAAATGTGCATTGAAGATTCGTTCAATTGCAAAATTACTCTACCCGCTAAAATGTTAAAGTGTGTAGTTTTATTGTGGAGGTGATTAAATTTCTGCTTAATTTGTTCACAAACTGTTGTATAGTCTAGTGTCGTTAGTCATTCATTGTCTGCTTATATATTATGATTTGTAAACCGCTCTACCACTGAATAGTTGTCTTTGTGTCTGTCTATTTATATACTTGATAATGTCTAACATGTTGTGTTGCTTTGGTGAATAGATAAGTCATATTTTATTATCTCAGATTATCATTTCATTTAATTTTCTTGTACACGTATCGGAATGTAATAAAAGCATAACTTGATGTAGACAATCCTCCTTGAGAAGACAACAAAGAAAGAGTGGAATTCATAAAATGATAAACTATGCAACATAATTCTATCGTATATTTTGTATTTTGAAATTCACTTATTTCTGTTATGTGAATTTCTCAACTGAATAATCTCTATTATGAATTGTGTTATCTAGATAAAACCCATTCCGGCTAATGATTAGGTGAGACAAATACAAACTTGAACTGTTTCATAACATGAAAATTCCTAAGATAACATTGCACATTTGGAATGGCCCATGCAAATATTTGATATAAAATATATTCCGTATCATCTACGACACACCATATTGGAATCAAACCTTTCATTATTCAG
>JAECUM010034585.1:0-22380 GCA_016617855.1 Megalonaias nervosa
CTCCCTCTGTCTGTCTTTCTGTCTCTATGTTTCTCTCTCAGGGCCCAACCATCGACCGCTGAGAAAGCGCCAAGCCATGCAAAAACGTCTGGAACGCTAGCTCTAATTGAATTGCACATTTGAATATAATTGTGTTAGTGGCCTACAAGTCCTTTGTCGTTGATTGCTTCAAATCTTACTCATATATTGGATTTTGCTATATTTTAGTAGTTTTACAAATATTCCTTTCGCATATTCCTTATATAACTTTCGACTTAACAGCCTTTATTGGGCTTTCTTCATTTTCACCGACAGCATTCAACATTTAAGAAACAGCGATGACTGATGTAATGACGCGAAAGACAAAAGAAACGGAATCCTATATCGATAATAATATTCTGGATTTGCAAAGAAAGCGCCAACATACTTTCGTAGAGTTAGAAAGTGGCAAAGTATTGGTCGAATTTCGACTCAAAATTGTATGAACACATTCAAAGTTTGATATATTTGCATTGGGTGAAATTTGTATAGTTAGACCAGTTTTGTACTATGAGGTGTCAGATCCATTTCAGAAAAACAATTTTAGGCGTATTAATTTATATTGTTTATTAGTTAGTCTTTTATATATTTATTTCTGTCTTTCATTATTTGCTATTGATACTGTTAGACTGTATGCTGGACTTGACCTTGTTAATAAATTAGTTAATTTTCTTCTACCCGTAAATTTTTGATTTGGTTTTATAGAAAACATGAATATCTCAATCTGAGTCTAGAACTTTGAAAATTCTTAATGAATTCCGGGTCTAGTTGTTGTTTACTGCATATTTTATTTTACAAGTTTGTAACAGACTTCAAAATGTAACAAAACATTTATTTCTGAACCACTATGAACATTCTAGAACGTTATTTTCCATTCGATAAGTTTGTTTAGAAAATGTTTATTGTGACCTGAGGTCAGGTAGAAGACTATATAATCTTGTTGCTGGAAAAAGTATTCATTGGTTCTGTAAGACTCAGAATCAGTTGTATTATTGTTGTGTCTAGGAATTCATTTGAGCTCGAATTAATTTGTTCAAATGAATTAATGCAAGTGATTTTTCTCTAGAAGTATAGAGTGCTGATAAAAAAGAGTATTCTTAGACAGAGATATTCGTTAGGATTTATAATGAATTCAAACATGGAATTTCATATTGTGATTCAACAAAAGACAATTGGGTACAAAATCACGATACAGGATAGCAAAGGCACATCAACACGTTCAGAGTTAGATTTAATTTGGATTTCCACTAAAGTTTATTCAGACACTTCATTATTAGGTCTTGTGTCTATAATTTTAAAATTATTTGGGTTAATTCGCAATGCTGTAAGTTCCTTCCACTCTGCTTTCTAAGGAATTAAATTATTTGTTGAATTTAACGAAGCCTTTTGGTTTTCACTCTTTTATTTTACTTATTTTAACAGCATATACTCATAACAGGCAAGACAACAAGTGCAAGCACAGTTTCTCAAATACATTCTTGGAAGCGAAGATATTTGACACAAAACATCTACCCAGAAATCTGCATCCATGAAGTGAAGAAAACATTCGCTCTTTCTCTATCAAACTGGCAGACAACTTTTCAATAAGTTCTAGAAAACGCTCGTGTACAACACGTTCATCACTACACATTGACACACAGGTCTAGACTGCAGTTACTGATAACATAATACACATCACAATTTGTTTATGCATTTATTAATTTACTTGAGTAGAAACGATCGGGGTAATGTGGTGATGAGGCGTTCAAACCAGAACCTAAAGTCATGCGGCGACATTGTCCTACAAGAAACAAGAAAAAGAAAACAAACATATATAACTGCATTTCTTCAGTAAAGACAAACCGAATGAAAATTAAATTCTAAATTTGAGTCTTGCATAATAACCAAATTCTATGATAAATTAAGGAATAACCAATTTAACGAATCGTTCAACGTAATATCTCTGTCATTTCTAATAAAAGAAGCAAGTAGTAGATGTTATTACATCAAATTACTCAGATTCTTAACCGTAATTTGAATTATAAGCAAAGAGGAATACACGCCAGTAACGTTTGAGCATACGGGATGAACATTCCCTTTTGCATACATCGCTTTTATTAAGGCTCGGGTTAAGTCAGATGTATTAACACACGACGACAGGTCATATACCAATGCTAAAATCTGTTTCTCTTCTGTGCGCCTAAAGTTGAAGATTATCAATTAATACAAACACGACGTGTATGCAGTCATTTCTTGTGGATGTGGCCTTGATAGCGAATGAATATTAAATAAACATCAGATATGAAATCACTTTTGTAATCTACTATTGATACATGGAAGTGACCACATCTTGATATACGAAAATTTAAGAAAAGAAAAAGTTTGTGGACTTTAAGATCAAATCCAGCTTCACTCTTTGAACTGTGATTCAAAACTTTTGCACAACTTTCCCAACCCTAATGCATTTTAACTTGACACATTTTCTATTTACGCGACAGTCAATAAATTGTCATTTCAGAAAGCCTGTTTGTAATAGCAGCTGAAGTAGTAGTCGATGTAACAATGGCGGTAGTTGCAGTACTGAAACATATAGTAATACTAGTAGTGTATGTCATTTCAAGGAATGGTAGCGGTGATAATAGTATCTTACTTATGATGTATATTGCTAATGTATTTCAACTGATATTGTTTAAATAATACTAGAGACAATACTGCATTTTAGGCCATATTAATCCCAACTTAAGTTCGTGACGACCCGCGGCTCTGCCTATTTTAACTTTACCAGATGTTCCACAAGCCATACATCTTTCTGATAGGGCAGTACATTAACCCACTCCTTGGCAATCTATTTTACTGACATATTTGTTCATCATCCATATCAAACGTACAACAGCAAAGCACAGCTGGTAATATCGTCAGAATATAAAATCCCACTCTGCGGCCAGTTTGTCGGACTACAAGCGGGACGTGAACTATTGAAAGCTGAAGATAAATAAAGGTAGGTCTACAGAGGGCACCACATTTACGACTGTCCTCTTCTTTTCCTTAAATGAAATTTTATTTTCTAATACATAGTTTTATCTTTCAACATTTAAACTCCAATTTCACTTTTATGACGAATATTTTAAACCGCTAAAATATCAAACATTTGATCCTTAACAATTATCACGATTCCTCCATATAAGGGACCAGTGAAGTTGCTTTTCGCAATGTAAATGTACCACGAAAATTATTTCTAATTTCAGTAAATGCCAAACAATCTGGGCAAAATAAATAAGACCATGCAATCTCTCTCTCTCTCTCTCTCTCTCTCTCTCTCTCTCTCTCTCTCTCTCTCTCTCTCTCTCTCTCTCTCTCTCTCTCTCTCTCTCTCTCTCTCTCTCTCTCTCTCTCTCAGCGCTTAAGATTTCAATAGAAAACTTGCATCTAACCTTTTATTCAAAAGGTGCTTTCCCTTCCAGTACAAAGTGATAAACCGGGATTAAAGCCTGACAATAATTTTTGCATCCTTCATTGAATAGTAGAGTGCATTGTTTTCATAACTGTACACATAAGGCATGAACTACTTGGAAGTTTATTTGTTTCCAGGCACCTGTCGTAGTTCGTCGCGCATACGTAAACAAAATGGTGAATTGGTCATTGCGACACACGCAAATGTACATATTTGTGCTGTAACCTTTCGGAATGATTATAGGTATACATATTTTCACGTAAGGACAAATCTTATACAAAAATAGAGCGTTAAGTTCATTACCTCTTACTTGGCGCCAATGAAAGCGCATATTTAATTACTAATGAAAACACGAAATATTGAACCTTTTGAAATAATAGAAAAAAAAACCTTTTTTTTCCAGACAAAACATCAGAACAATAAAGACTCTTTTCGTTCTTCTTCTCCTTGTATCCATCATCAATTTAAGTTTTGCACAACAAGGTAAGTTTTATATTATGTTATGTCTTCCTACCGCTATGTATGTTGGGTTGTAGATTCGTCCTTTGTTGATCTGACAAGAGCATGAAACATTTCCAAATTATATTAAAAGGATACAATTTAAAGATCATAATTCACAGGATCTATTTCGCGAGCCATGCGCAGCAAATTCAGTTGTCTTAATATGATAAAGGACCCTTGCGAGACATAATGGAAGGTAAATGCGCATAGCCACTACATGCGCGAAAAGCAGTGTATGTCATATTACCGGCATGTCTTATCATTGTATTCACAACATCTGGTTAATACTGCATAAGTTATTTATTCATATCACCTCAACATATCTTGCTTTTCAACCTCTCCTTATCTTAATGAATATTTTTTATAGATTTCTGATCAAATCTGTATTACCTCCCTTGGAACTGAGGTTTGATGTGTGTGTGTGTGTGTGTGTGTGTGTGTGTGTGTGTGTGTGTGTGTGTGTGTGTGTGTGTGTGTGTGTGTGTGTGTGTGTGTGTTTGTGTGTGTGTGTGTGTGTGATGACCAAATTCACATGCCACGAACTTCAAGATATCTAAGAAAATAAGTATTTAGCGGTATTTTAATATGCTGTATTTTAGCAGCAGAGAGGATGAACCCTACAACTTTGTAGAGACCTTATTTTTGAAAATTAAGGTTTCCTACGAGGGTTTTAAAAAAACATTTTTGCCTTAATAATGAAAACTTCTTTAATTGACCAGATTTTTTCACAATCTGGTCACTACGCGTATGTCGTTCAGCCTCTCTGCTGCTACCTTGATAAAAACAAGGACCAAAGATTTTATCTTAACCTACACGATACCTTGATCTTGGATCGTGTAAATTTATCGTTATAAATCCAAACGGAACAGCTTGTGCTTTTGAAAAGAAGTTTTTAAATTTAATCATGTCCATGTCGCCTGAACACCAAGTATAATAAATATTCTGTAGAGTATAATTATCTACTCCATTAAATACAACTAAAATATTGCAGTTGTCTCTGATTATTTTTGGAATTTGTGTATATCTCTGAGTAACATAAATCACATCCGTGTTTTTATGTCTACCTCGAGAAAATATTCTAGCTGGATTTGATTGTTTGTCCAGCATAACATCATCATACACTACTAAATTATTAATGAATCCATCTAGATCATCTACAGATGGTGCTTCATCAATATCGGTTATAAAATCAATAATATCATTTTCCATCCAGTAGTTTTGCATTTTTATTAAAATCCTTAAGTACTTCATAACACCTCTGATCATCTACAGATGGTGCTACTAAATACAGTTTGTTCCACTTGAGCCATCGCATTATCAGATTAAGCAATAATTGCGTCTTTCCACTTCCAGATGGGCCTATTATAATCATTCTGATAGAATTTGGTAACGCTGGATGGTGCTTTACTGGCTCTTGTTTTCGTGTCGTAGAAAAGTCAATTATATCCATATAATAAATAATATGAGTCTATATTGTGTTCGATGCAGAGCACCTACCGATACTACTGAATTAACAACAATAACAACAAGAAATAAAAGACGCGCACTTACAGGCAAGTGTGTGAAATGTGGTACCAAGAAATATAAATTTATTGCAACAAAGACAGGTGGGGGTGATATCGCTGCTTCGTTAGGAAAATTACCAGGAACTCCATGGGCTAAATATCCCGGTGAGAAACATTTACCCGGATATAATTATTGTGGTCCTGGAACTCGTCTTGATATCAGACTCGATGATCAAGATCAACCAAGACCCGGAGAGTATCCAGTAAATAAGATTGATCAAGCATGTCATGTTCATGATGTCGCGTATAAAAGTAAGGATTTGCAACACCGACATCTCGCGGATGTAAAATTGATTCACGCGTTAAATGCTATACCTAATAAATCTCTCAGAGAAAAATTAGCTAGTTTTCTAGTAAAAACTGCTATGAAAGGTAAACTGGTGCTAGGGGCTGGCAATTAATTATATAACTATCATAATGGAATCTGTTTATTATTCCCCGAGAGGATTTTGGAGAGGTAAGGCAGCTATTAGTAAACTCGCTGAAGCAGCAAAAGTTTCACGTGATGTCGCTGCATCATGGTTAGCACGACAGGCAATATGGCAAATCTTCCTAAGTCCACCTAAAAGAATTCATTACGCGCATTTTGATGTTAGTGTCCCTAATAAAGTTCATCAAGCAGATATTTTGTTTTTACCACACGATACCATTAAAACACGTGGACGAAAATCACGCACATACAAATACGCGTTAACTGTCGTTGACGTTGCGAGCAGATATAAAGAAGCGGAGCCGCTATCAACGAAAACAGCATCCGAAGTTGCATCTGCGTTCGAACGAATTTATCATCGAGGTGGTCTACGATGGCCAAAACTACTACAGGTTGATCCTGGCAAAGAATTTCTTGGAGTAGTATCATCGTTGATGAAGAAACGTAACGTTAAAATCAGACGAGGACATACTGAAATTCATCGTGATCAGGCAATCGTTGAACGATTTAATAGAACACTTGCTGAGCGGTTATTTGGATACCAATATGCAAAGGAAATATCTACCGACTTCAAGGATAGATCTCGTGAATGGGTTGCAAGATTACCGAGTGTGATAGCTGCGTTGAATAATGAAATTACTCGTGCAACTTCCATGAAACCTTCTAATGCGATCAAAAAAAAAATATATACCCCGTAGCAATGGCTACGGACGACGTGAATCTTTCTCTCAACCAGTATTAGGTAATGTAACTAAGATATTTATATGAACCTGGCGAACTTGAAGGTGGTAAAAAAAGAGCAACCGATCCTATCTGGAGCGTAACTACACATAAAATTTCTAGAGTGGTAAGATCCACTGGTAGACCTCCAATATACAGACTAGATTCTACAGCCCCTCAACGTGGATTTGTACGTGAACAATTGCAAATAATTCCTGAGGATACGCAATTACCACCAAGCTCAATTTTGTAAACGTCCAGAACCTCGACGTCGATTACAATCAAGACAAGTCAGCATTACATTTTCACGTGTATGACCGAGATCACTATTAATATTCTGTCTACGGTAAATTGTCTTGGATTATTATTCGAATACTGCCATGACATATTACAATTGCAACTTGCGCAATTATTATTCTGTAATTGTTTTAGTTTTATAATAAATTCAACATCAATATCAAAGTCATGATTATTTTTTTTGTCAAACTGTTTATAACCAGATAGTTTTTTTCTTATTACGTCATTATTAACAGTTTGATCATTATTTTCTATAAAATTCATAATAACTCTACTCAGTTGAGATATTCTCCTGACCCTAGAAACTGCGAGATAGACTAAATTTGACCATTCGATCCGATCATCTACAATCCAGATTTTAGTATCAGTTATAGTTAATCCCTGTGACGAGTGAATCGTTATAGCGTATCCTAACGTCCACGGTGATTTATTCATATTCAGCGCATTCTCAGCGACATTAATATCGACTAAAATAATATCATTCAAGACAAGATTCTGTATCCTTGGTGGAACCAAGGCACCAGGAATTTCAACAACAATATTCTGTCGTCGAGTATCTGAGGGGCGATAACACAAAGGTACAGGTAGATCTGAAAACTTTTCTTTATGTAACAAAAATAATTTATCCTGTAGTTCATCACGAACTATCTTTCTACTCGCGACTATTAAATCAACGGGATTCCATGAAGTCCAAAATTCATTCATAGAAGTCTCTGGAATTACTCCTCGCATTATCTCACATTGTACTCTGTCTGGCTGAAGTCTGATTAACCTTTTAAATTCCTTCAGCGGTTCATCGATAGCTCTATGGTCATCATTTATTTCTTCATAATAATCTAAGTTATTCTTCAGCCATTCATGTGGAGACTGTCCAACAAAGGGTGGTGGTTGACCATGATCGCCGCACATAATCACAGCAGTATTCTTTGTCAATAACCATTCAAGAAATGTTTTTAGTGTTTCTAATGACACCGTGCATATCTCGTCCATATAATATATTTATGTATATATTTCTCACCCATCCGCGATGGAGTCCATGTGTCTCCGCACCATCTAAAGAAACTGTGATATGTACACGATTTTACTCCTCGTTGCTTTATTTCTCTAGCAAGTTTATGTGTAGGTGTTAAAACAATCATATCTGATGTATTATTTATAAATAAATTAATTACACGAGTTGTTTTACCTGAACCACCACACCCATTAAGATAAACGGTCTTATGTCTAGATACAGGATCATACACAGATGGTGCAGATGACTTTAATATTTGATTATTATTTTTGTAATATGTCTCCGCAATTTCAACATCTGCAGATTCAGAATAACTAAGTATATTTTCTTGTTTTATTCTCCATGTCCCCCATTCACCATTACCGAGTTTTAATAAATCTTTATATTTTTTATGTACATAAAATGAATCCGTAGCGACTCTGACGGCGTAACGGGGAAATTTATTTATCATCGATAGTAGGTTTATCGAAACATAAGCTAACATCGAAGATCTTAAATGAGTAAATTGTGGTGAGTCGCCATCAAGGTAGCTCACAATGGTACCTAGTTTTGTTCCATCTGATAAATAAGCATTACATCTGTTTATAAACGTATTTTTCTCCGTTGTATCAGCGATTATAAAATCTAGTTCAGCGTCGTCCATAATCAATCTTGTACACGCTCGTTTATAATCGTATGAACCACCTTGAGTAAATTTACCGATTATCTTTCTACCGAGATCTTTTGCAAATTTCTCATCGTACTCGTTTCTGCATTTATTTATTTTAATAATATGATCTTCATCAATATCAGGGAATTCTTTTCTGGTATCATCAATATTAAATCTGTTCGGTTCTGGTAACCAAACTTGCTTCTGTGAATTATACGATATAATCGCTTCAGTTACTCTCAACGATATTAAAAATCCAACATCAAGCATATATCGCAATAGTACTATCGGAACCCAACGTCGCTCTGAAAAATGTCTTCCAAACCAAGCATAAGTAATCGGATGGAGATTTTCTGCAAATTCGAATAATTCTACATGAGCAAATCCGGTTAAGTCAAAATCTGGTAAATATCCGTTTATCGCAACCCTGGTCATGTCATGTGTAGGATGTCCGAATCTCTTAAAGTACTTAGAACATACTCCATATCCAAGAAAACTCCCAGGATAACACGCTACCATATCAACCGAGATAACATCACTGTGGTTGTATTTGGTGTTCCATAACCCACCGTGACCATATTCTATACAGCTTTTCTTGACATCTTCAAGGAATTCTGATCGTGTCGTTTTCCATGAATTTTTCTCCTGAGCGAAATGGGCAGCAACCGATGGTACGGTAAAGCAGTTATTCAGTAATTGTCCAACTATGACATCATCAGAGGTATATTTCAATGCAAGATGTTCCATTTCTTCATGAAGAAATTCTGTACGATAAATATCACCGTTAGGCCGTACAAACTGATCGTAATGATCATATTCCGAACTCTGAAATAACCAAACAGACACAGGGTCGCTTTTGCTGATATTTTTAATAAAATCAAAGATGTCACCATCATAAAACTTAACTTTTCTATCTCGTGGAAATATCGTTACAGCATTAGTCCATGCATGTGCATTATGATCAACGATTGTTATAGGGTTTCCATTTTTTATATATTTTGGTTCGTATAATATCTCTCCGGTTAGTGTTTTTACTGTTATTGGAAATCTTAATAACTTTTCTAGTTCAGCAACATCCTTAATAGATGCACCAGCATCTTTAACGGACTCTGCCCATGTGTTTATTTTTTACGTCTTAAATCAGTTAAGCCATTACCACGTATCGCATTTGTAAAATGTTCTGTAACTCGTTCAGCTACGCAGTTTATTCTTGATATTTTCATCGGTTTGAGATCCGCAACATTAGGTTTATCATTCAGCGGAAATATTCCATATACAACTGCAGTTGCTGGATAACTTTGTATATAGTAGGGTTTATCAATGCCAGTAAGTATTCCGGGCTTAGATTTATTACTTCAAAAGAACAATATTACCCCCGGACTGCACACGGACTGGATCACGCTTATCACGAATAATCCAAATATCTTCTTCTGTATTTACAATAAATTTTATTAAAATAAAATATTTTTGATTATCAAGGTGATTAATAATTACTTTTCCTCGTTTGTCATTCATCATATTAACGATATGTCCTATCCTGAATGTTGACCATACATGAACTGCACCATCGTCACGAAATTCCTTCTTGGCCTCACGGATACGTTTAGTTATATCCACATTCGTTAAAGCTAGATCTTGCATCGAAATACTAAGTTTATACTCGCGTAGTCTGTCAAGATCGAATCTGGTTGCGTAGGGTTCAATCATGGATAATTCTTCCATATTATAATTAAGGCAAATATATATTTAATTGAACATTAATCTTTTTGTATATGATTAAACCAAATCAATGCCACTGGTTAAAAATCGGTTATACATCTCCGTGTAACAGAACATGCGTGAATGAATATTGTAGTTATCATATGCAATGCGTCAGAAATGGGAGTCTAGGACCAAAACCGTGTATCGTGTGTAGTGCTGGAGTGCGAGGAAAAACTCAATTGTGCGCGCAATGCGGTGGTAAAAAATACAGAGAGTTAAAACGATATTATGACAAAAAAAATAACGCTGACTCTCCTATAAAAACCGAAGAAGATTATTTGGCTAGATTTTCAAAAAACAATGATTTAGACAAATAAATATTATATATAAATGGAACAAAATGAGTTTGTGTCACATCCAATCATTACTAATTATGAATCATCCCGAGATGGTGTAATCAGGAATTGCGGATTGAAAAAACCAGTCGGTAGTATTGATAATACTGGTTATCTTAGATTTACTGATAATGGCAAGAAAAAAAAGATATTTATCTCATATATTTACCTACGAGTGTTTTTTTGGGCTGATCAAGAATGGGTATGTGGTTGACCACATCAACGGCGATAAGCTTGATAATTCACTTGGAAATCTACGTATTATCACGCAAAGTGAAAACTGTAAGCTTGGAAACACAGGAAGGTGTAAATTATACAGAAAGAGAGCTATTAAATCAGTGAATACAGAAACTGGGGAGGAAATTAGTTTTGAATCAATTAATTCTGCAGCCAAATACTTTGACATAGTACCACGATCGGTACAATTTGTTGCAGAAAATATACAAAAATCTTCCTTTTCCAAAAGATTTACACAAAAAATAAATTTTCAATACGTTTAGTCTACCGTATTTTTAATATTACCAAATGATTACTTGATACCTACTGAAACATGGTTGGGATATAATATGAGGTATCCACAATGCGAAACATCCATGAGAGATACCTACTGTAACGTTAATTTTCCCAAGGATTTTGTTTAGCCATAATTACAGTCACTGACTCTGTCAGGGGTCCACCTTCATCGTTGCTGCTCTCAGCGTCATTATCATTTTTTACAGAATCAGATAGCATAATCTTTCTTAATTGCATTACACGATTATCCACAATCTTTTTTCTTTCGTACTCGTGAGACAGTTTGGATTTAATATTTTCGATCGAACGTGCAAGAGGTGTAAATAGCTTTACCTGATTGTCGTTTACCATAGCTAGTGATTCAAGCATTTATTGATAAATTAATTTTATAAATCTGTAGTTTGAAGGTAGTGTATATTTATTATCAAATTTTCTCTGTTGCAGTACTTCAAAATCGCACATAATTTTCTGAGGGTCGAGATTATCAGATATTTTTATTCCGTTATGTTTTAGTTTTTTAATCGCAGAAATAATATCATTAATGTTTTCTTGGTTCATTATATATATTTATTTTTTATATTTAATATAAAAATAAACAAAAATATACAGCGCGGGGTGACATTCGGTCTACCATTCCATAGTTGTATCAGATAAACCTAATGAGGTTCCGAATCTTTGTTTAGACATTTACCCCCAAAGAGACCCCAAAATATCCGTAACCGAAACTTTAGAGGCTCAGAGGGTTGTCTGTACGTGTAGGTCTTATTTTAGTGACCAATCAGATTCTGTTTATTGCCTTACAAGAATTCCTAGATATCCGTAACCGAAACTCTAAGAACTCAAAGGCTGATTGGTCTTTGTGACCTGGAATCTCATTAGGTTTATTTTTAGTTTGCGATTGTGTTTTTTGGAATGGCCCCTGTGTGGGGTACCCCTTTAGTGAAGTCACAAGGTCACGACCTCATATCACCCCCCGCTGTATATTTTGATGAGATGATATGATGATGATATGATGATGATGATGATGAAATGCCGTCTTCACGCCAGCACACCAACCCATAACGATCAACCAATGGGTGATTCACAAAAGTGAATCCACCACGTGTTGACGTAGTGGATTGGTGTACTCTGAAGACGGGGGTGGCTGGAGCCCCCAATAAATTATAAATTTTGGCATAAAATCGCCCCCCGCAGACAATTTGTCCTTCTTGGGTTTCGAACCATGACCCTCCGGATGAGAGTTTCTACGCGCTATCAACTGAGCTATCGGACCTTGTTATAAATACATATTGAAAAAGTTAGTATGTGTTTACCAATAACCTTAACAATATGTCAGTCATATCGTTATTCCTAAAAACTACAATATTCTTAACAAAAACCACATTTTTCTGTCTAAAATGAGATTTTATATTTCTAGTTTCCAAAATATATATAATTCTGTATAACACTGAGTCTATGCGTGGGCCGTAACAGCGGATATTGATTTAGTTATATAGCGGTTCTTAAAATAACTTTACGCACAGCTGTTATGGAATAATCAATATGCAGCCAAAGTCTTCTAGATTTCATTGTGCACGGATTTTATGTAAACAAAAAGAATAGACATCCGGATATTTTTTTTTGTTATAAAAACGCATTATGATAACGCTCTATGAGCGTACATACAGGTTTATATTTAGCACTTCGTTCCTCGTGTCCAGAATTCTATTATTTTGGTCTGTAAGTTTAAAGTGTATTCTTGATAATAACGGATTATGAACTCGCAGGTACACGGGGTTAATTGGTTCTGATACAATTAACGAACCGGGAGGGACCAACGGACTAAAACTGAATAATATGTACCCTTGCTGAGCTTGGCTAGATTTAGAAAGATAAAACCTGATAGCTACCTTCAATAACATCACATACCAGATTGACTGCAATTGTTGTTGTTATGTTTACAATGCCTGGCGATATATGACGTCCGGCACCAAAGGGATTGTTATTGTGTTTTAGTATAACCGGTGGTGGGGCTATTTTTTTCCACGATTCAATTACTCCCGGATAATATTCTTCAATAAGATCACTTAATAATTTCTTCATTTCAGCGTTATTTAAATCTGGTATAACAAATGTTTGTAAATCTTTTTCTGTTATTTTATAATGATTAAGAAATAATTTCTTCAAATTTGGTCTTGTGTAAGGACTATCTAATTCAGTAGTTGTAGCTTTCATAATACTTCGATCGGCGATATATAAATCGAATAAGATACCATTTAAATGTTTTATTGACTCGATTATTTGCTGCTTTACACTTTCATTATAATGTTGTGATAATGAAATAAGTAAATTTCTTAAATCATTAAACGTTTTATCGTATTCAGGTTTAAGAGTATCTAAAAACCATTTAATAAGTTTTTCATCAACACTATCTCGATCTCGCGCCCCTGGCGTCTTGATAATAGTAAATATTGATCTAATTATCTTGGGGATCCTTTTACCGTCAAAATCGGTAAAGTAGTATGTATCATCGTTTGGATCATTTTTAAATGTTATATAATTTCATGGATATTTATTTCGATATTCTGGATTTTTAATGAATTTTTCTTCACTCGTTTTAAACTCATTTTTAGTTGGTTCTGAAACTCCATTATAAACAGGTGCGACTTCAGGCCATCCTAACACTGATCTGATCGAACTCTGATAAATATCTACAAGATAATCAGGAGAATTTATTTCAATCGCCGCTGATAGTGTTGGTTCATAAACAGTGATCGCTATTTTAGATTCTTTCCCTGTGATAGATTTAATTCTGCGTTGAAATTCATCATTAATCTGTTCTATTTGATAACTGCCCGTTGAAATTCCAACAACCTGCCAATCAGGTGTTCCATCTGGTTTATTTTTATTCGTAAATACCAGTGAATTATTTGGTTGTTGTCCACCAAATGGTTTTGATCTAATATTAGGCCAGCTATGATAAACTCGTAATTGCGCTAGCGCTATTTCCTTTGCTGGAATTGCAGTCGGAAAATTAACGCTAAATTCAGGATTGGTTGAACTTAATGATATCATAATAGTTTTTGACGGCGTTGTATTAGCTACGATCTGCTGAAGTAATTCGCGCGACTCTGACATTATTATTATCGTTATTATTTAATTCTCCATCTTTCCATTATTGGCACTAGCGATTATGAATGCTTCATCGTAGGTTTTCATTATCGTTACGAACTCCTCATCGGATATTTTACCATCACTGAGATACGCTGAAATATACGAGCATAATTTAGTGTATGCGGCTGTTGCTGTGTGCAATTTCATTATATACTCGTTTAGTTTATCATTCGTACACGTAGATATTTTTTAGAGATAATACTGAAAATACCTGCACATGTTGTTGCCGTTGAAACTATAATCGTTACAGGTGCTGTCATCGTTATTATTGATAATAATAATCCAGTTCCAGCAATAACAGCAGAAACCGAGTATACCATTATATCAATAACAACCATACGACGACGATATTTTTTTACCTTTATCGTGTAATCGTCGATGATATTTTTTAGTTTGGTTTGACACTCACATACTTGAGCGTATTTGTGACGTTGAACATCGATAAATGACTCTTGATTCATTATAATTATCTAGGTAACTAATTGAGGAGTTTCAGCTACAAACTCAATACACCACCAATAAGTCGCTGCGGTTAACTTTTTATCATCCGCTATCAGCATAAACGTTTCCTCGACATCTTTGTTTAACACTATAGACACAGTTCCAGAAAAACTATCGGTTGAATGACGCCATGTAAATGTGGTAAATATAGTAAATTTTTCAGCACAAAATATAGATAATCTGTATACACCAGTAACCTCTGCGGTATGTTTAAGGGTGTTATTTTCCGGTGTCCATGTTGCCTTTCCTGATGCGACTGTGTACACGATATTAATGATCTGCTTGTGAGGAATTTTAACGAGATTAGTTTTTGAATAATATTAGGAATACCACTAATGATATCGTTGAGTCTTGCGTTAATGTCAGCGAGATTAATAATAACAGTTGGTGGAGTTCCAAAAAATTCGTTAATAGATCTGTTTACATTTCTACGAAAATTTAGAAATGTTTGTACATGATTAAAATATTCAGTTCTAAATGCAGCAATTCCATCATTGATAGTCGTTAACGAAGTCGTTATTGGAATTTCCCTATCGTCAACGTATTTCTTCGTTGCAGCTTCAAAATCTGTTTCTGGTGTTCTGAGATTATTAATACCATTATTATTCATGTCGAGAAATGCACGCATTATACCACCGCGCACCGACACGTACTTGGATTCTTGATCATCGACGTATTTTTTTGTTGCTGCGTCTGTATCTGCGATTGGATCTCCAAGATACGTAATTTTTCTTCCTGACATAATAATGTCACCGGTAAATACATCACCAGTTTTTTTAACATAATCGTTAACCGACTTACCGGAATCCTGTATTTTACCCTGATCAGTGAAAGTAACGACATTATTAACAACCGCATTTGGAATTCGTACAAGTACATCTAGTAGTTGTATGTTACTCGTTTTTAATCGTCCTTGTTTGTCCTGAAAAACGACGACTTCATTTTGATCCACACTTGTTATATTTAATAAATCATCGATTTCATTTCTGAGCTGATCAAGAGTTGCATATTTAGATAAATCGACCTTCTGAGTTTTACCTAAGGATCTTCCGTAAATATCTACCATTATATTTACTGATATCAGTTTAAGTATTATGACGTAGTGTAGTGAACGCGTGTACGACTTTATGAGGCGGTGCTGTTGATTTTGATACAGCATCAAGCATAGCGAGGGTTTCACGGCCGCATATTGGAGGATCAGTTATTTTTTGTGTTGGTAGCGTTGAATACCAGATTGGAGCAGTATTATTGCTAACGTAATAAAGAAATTCTTTTGGTGGTGCTAATCCATACGAATCGAAATAAATAATTCCACGTGGATCAATTGCATATGCGACCCAGTGCGTGCCTGGGCCAGAGTTTTTATCGAGATTAATAATACCGGTTTCATGTTGCATTGCAACGGTAGGTAATTGATCGCGCATAAAAACACCTCTAAAATTTGTTATTTTTAATTGCTTAGCAGTATTAAGTAAATCAAAATTGGACATAGGTGTTATTAGTAAACTGTCACTGGTAATCTTAGACCCCTTCCGTACCAGTGTGGGGTCCCTGGTAATCTTAAACCTCTTCCCTTTTTTTTGATTCCTTGTCCAGTTGCTTTCTTTAACGCCATTCCAGCAGCTGTTCCAACAGCACCTAGCGCAGCTGCTTTTGCAACAGCTGGGGCTGCAGCTGCTATTAATGCTGGTATAGCTGCGAGAAGTGGAAATATACCACCCGTTTTAACGATGTCTTTGATGGCGCCCGCAGAAAGATTACGTTTGACGCCTTTATTTGATTTTTTAGCATCATTGAAGTTTTTGAACTGACGCTCGGTCAACGATAGTTTATTTGCACCGGTCATCTGTTCTCGTTTTAGCGATATTTTTATTCCACAGTTATTTTTTGATGCTGATTGCAGCCTTTTAATCTGACCAGGAGTCAGACTCACACTAACGTGATGATATGACATTTATAATATTATGAGCGATCTAATTACATGTTTTCCACTGGGGCATCAATAACTCTCATTCGTCCACCAGCACCTTCCAGTAGCATTGATTTATCGCTGAGTATAACTGCGATTGCTCTGTAATTAGCAATAACTCCTATTGTCACACGAGCTCTGAAGTGTATATCAACTACTGATTGTCTGGTTAAATCTAAATGTTCTAGCGAAAAGTAATAAATCGGATACAGCGTTGTAAAATCTAACTGAGATATTTGTAAACCAGTATCAATGTTTTGATCACGTCCCATGAACGACATTAATCGATGATATACACGTGCTACATGATTTTGATCGAAATTTAACAAAATATCCTCGGATGGTTCTTGGTGTCCATTTATCCTTAATGAAACCTCAGAAACACCGAGTTTATCAAATACCATAATACTATGAGTTTGCGAGTTTATTCGTGCAGTATTTTGAAACGCAATAAATATATGTCTTGGTGCAGAAACACCTTGCTGAGAAGCTATCTGCCATGTAAATAAACCATCAATTGCACTCTGAACAACATCTGTGGTCATTGTTAACCATGACAACGTTGATTTACCGCCTTGACTCATAAAAGATAACAACCGGTCTTCTTCAGATATTGACGGAGTCATCACTGGCATCCACAGGGAAAGTTTTTCTTAGTTCTACTTTACCAGCATCACCAAGGGGTCTCCATAATGCATCATCGTCGGTTGCTTTTCGTACTAGTACAACTGTATGTTTGGCTCCAAAAATAACCTTTCTGACATCTCTACAGAATCCAAAGATATGTGACAGTGGAATCGCACATGAAAATCTTCTCCTATTACCGCTTAACATCGCTCGACGTGTTGTAAATCCTAAATTGAATTCTGGATTTGGAAAAGGTAGATCTTCAATAGCAGCAGCAGCAGGAACAGGAGCTCGATCATTAGGCTGTCGAAAGACTTGATTTCTACTGTCAGGATGATCCGTTGTATCCTTTGTAAACATCATTGATGGACCAGCTGATCTTGAATAATCGTCGCTGTATCTCGCAAGACCAAGTATTGTTGTAGCAACATCAACGTCTTTCTGAATAGATTCAATATTTTTTCCGTCAATCATGTACGTAGCGCTATCAAATAATGCCATAATACCATTATTAACAAAACCAACCCTAACTGCAGCTCCATATTCGGTATTATCTGTCTTTATAATTTCACCTTCTACTTCAATAAATGCTTCAGCGGGTAAGAAATATATACTTGTATCCTGAACCTGTAGTTCGATTCGTCCACGCTGATCTGGAATTCGTGCGTCGTAAGAATAATACTGATAATCGCGCACAGACTCATCTTTGAGAACTGGTGCGTCCATGTCAAACGCGGGGTCAGATATGCGCTTAAACATCTTTATTATTATCGTCTTCGTCTAACTCGAAGACCACTTCCTGCTATCAGACTAGCGGTTATATTTTTTTCCTTCTCAGACATCGGGACATCAGCTAACTCCGCTAGTTTTTGATTAGCTGCCTGATTTATTATTTTACTTACGCTTGCGGGCATCACTTCAGTGCTGGGCAATTTCACAGGTTGAGATCGGACCGCAAGTGGTCTGCGTATTAATCGTGATAGTCTATCTTTAATTGCTGAGAATGCTTTGCTAGCGAGATTACCAACAGCGCTTACACCTTTTTCACGAACAACATCAATAGCTTTCATTCCTAGTTGCTTTGCAATCGGTATTGCTTTTGGGGCTATTCTTGTAAACAGACACTGAACAACATCACCTAGTCCATCTCCGTAGGTTGCTCTGTATACAGGTAATCGAGAGTTTATTACCCTGACCATGGTAGGTCCACGTTGAGTACCATGCACGATCATTGTTATTATTAAGTTACTTTATCACTAATTACATACTTAATCACTATAATACTCATCGGCGATTTCATTAATGAGGGACCGATATACATCAATATCCATGATGCCGCCACTAAATAATCGTTTACAAATATCAGCTGCTTCATTAATGATTTCTGGGGAATTATTACCAGCTCGTTTTCCTCCGATGAGAATTTCTAATCGATCGACATCAGCAAGAACGTTATTGGGGCAAGTAATAAGACCACTTCCTAGACCACTTCCACTTGCGCCAGGGGCGTCTTGAAATTCTTCTTCTGCTGTTCTAACTGGTTGTCGTGGTGATCTCAATTGTCTCATTATTTCTCGTCGTTCTTGTATATTTTGTTGTATCTCTTGTTCTAGTTGTTGTATATTTTGTTGTAGTTGTTGTACTCGTTGTGATGATGGTGTTTTCGGTAATTCTGGATAATCACTTCGTGATTGCTCAAATGATTTTGGTGTTTTTCGTTCTATTTTAGAAACCGGTGTTAATATCGGTGATAATTCAAATTGTTGTGGTGGTGGTAATTCAAATTGTGGTGGTGGTGATAATCGTTTCATCGTTTCTTGAAATTGTTGTTCTTGTTTTCTTAATTATTTTAATTTTTTAATTTCATTACTATAAATCTGATATGATGGATCATCATTTCTAGCTTGTTGAACATTCATGCGTATGCGATATAAATATTTTTGCCATTGATCAATGTTTTAATATATTTATCGTATTTAGGTTTCATTAATTTACCTCTTTGACTAAAATTATCCATAGCAAATTCAGCCAATTTTTGTAGGTTTTCAATATTGTTAATTGTTTTAATAGTTACTTTATCAAATTTATTTATCAATTCAGCATTAATTATAGGATATAGTTCAGCACCTTCTACTTCATCATCTTCTGCTTCAGCACCTTCAGGTATTTCCGGGACTGGCATCGCAGCAGCTATTTCGGCTGGAAGTTCACGTAAAAATTTTTTTGTCTTTTTTGTTCTTCTTGCTATTTTTTCAGTTCCTTCAGCTATTTTTCCAGTTACTTCAGCGGTTTTCTCTAACACAGGTAGAATACCTTTAGTGGTCTCAGTGATAGGTTTAAATAATTTTTTTTGTATCCTCTTCAAATTCAACTTGAGATTCCTGACGCGATTGTAATTGTTGCTTAACAGAATCACGAACGGGTAGATATTTTTTAATTGCCTCTAGTCGCTCTCGAGCTAATTTAGCTGAGTGTGGTTCTCCAATACTCATTATTGATAATATCTATAATGGCTGTTTAATTCATAGCAGCAGAGAGGGTGAACGACATACGCGTAGTGACCAGATTGTGAAAAAATCTGGTCAATTAAAGAAGTTTTCATTATTAAGGCAAAAACTTCTTTTTTCAGCCTTCGTAGGAACCCTTAATTTTCAAAAATAAGGTCTCTACAAAGTTGTAGGGTTCACCCTCTCTGCTGCTCTTTTGAAATTTAAATTCACTTTGTTTCGGAATTTCTGAGTCCCAGGCATAATTTTACATATTTAAGAAATCTATAATGAAACCAACAAGCTTTCACAATGTCATTTGCAGTGGAGAACTTTATTTCAAATTCTACCCAGGAAGGGTTAGAGTCCTTGAAAAAGGATGAATTACTCCAGCTTGCCAGACAATAGAATCTTGCTGAGGTGAAGAGGTCTTTAAATAAGCCAGAAATAAAACATATTTTGTTCCACCCTTTGGTAGAAAAGAATTGTGGGGATAAAAGTGCTTTAGGTTTGATGAGTAAGTCCCCATCTGACTCTCCCATCTGGCTCTAACTTGCAAGTTATGGAATCGAAATTAAAATACAAGAATGGAATGGAGTTGAGGAAGCTTGAGCTTCAAAAAGAGGAGAGACGTATGCAGTTACAGAAACTGAAAAAAAAAATACAATAAGAGGAAATGGAAAGAGAGAGACAAATACAATTGGTCAAGACTATAATCAGAAAACATATTAGTTGAAGACTTCAATAACTGCATCCATAGTGACGTTAAGCTGTACCTTGATAAGCAAAAGATTGAAACCTCCGAAAATACTGCTCATACAGCGGCGATTATTCCTCAACCTTGAAACTATCAGCTCGAAGGAATGTTCTTAAGTTCACGCTTATTCCATACATTTAATTTTAAATAGATGGATATTTTTTTCTAAAATTGTGATCCTTCTTATAAAGGCTTTAAATATTCCAGTCAAATAAAACACAGTGGAATATAACTACGAAAGGATCCTAAATTCCAGTCAAATAAGACACAGTGGATTATAACTACCAAAGGATCCTAAATTCCAGTCACATAAGACACAGTGGAATATAACTACCAAGGGATCCTAAATTCCAGTCAAATAAGACACAATCGAAAATAACTACCAAAGGGTCCTAAATTCCAGTCATATAAGACACAATGGAATATAACTACCAAAGGGTCCTAAATTCAATTTTGTAAATCTGCCAACGGAATTCACATATGATTGTAAGAGACTTTATTTTCAAGATTGTAATCATTGCTGAATTGAATATAAAATATACATAAATAGTTAAACTATTTTTCAAATATCTGAATGCCAAAAAATATTGTCACCAACCCCTTTCACTTTTTTGCGGAGGTCGATCCTTTAAGTTAGGTGCTCCATGATGTATTCTGTTTGTTCATTTAATTTTAACAAAAATAGTCTCCAATTTTTGATCTCATGTTTTTCTGTTAAATCAAGTTTTATTTATTTATTTATTTATTTATTTATTTATTTATTTATTTATTTATTTATTTATTTGCAGTTTGTAGCCTCATTTCTAACGCCCTCCTTTAAGGGTCAGAAGTACTCTTCAATCAAGAGTGAGTGCTTGAAACAAGGAATACTTTTTGAGGACCCAGAATTCCCGGCAAGTTCTAAGTCGCTATTTCACAGTAAAGTGGACTCAGAAGTAGAATGAAAAAGACCAAAGGTAAGTTACTTTATGCATTTACTGTACTATAGAATACATAAAATACCGTTTCTTTGAAAATGATCAGCTTGCGCTGCAGAAGAAGAAATTCTTCATTCTTTTTAATATTTGATGGAAAATATAATATTTGTCAATCAATAAATCTATCAACTAATAAATTAATAAACCAATAGTCTTTCTATCTATCTGCCGATCTATCCATCCAGCCAACCAAATGTGATGATGTACTAATAGTCTTCAAATTCGTCACAATAATATTGTCCAAAATGTCCTTGCCAGAATTTACTATAATTCCAAATTAATGTTTCTGTCCAAAACAATTATTTAAGAGCACTCTGCATTTCCAGTAAATACATAATTTGAAAAATAAATTCACCCAAATTAAAATACTGAACACAACAATAAGATTAATTCTGCTACAAGATATTAGAGCAAGAATGAATATTTTCGAGTAAACAAGATTATATAAAACACAAAGTCACAAAAGAAGAGCCAAGATTTATGGGTGCAAATTTCTGTAGATATTTTCGCAGTATATTCTATCCTGATCATTATGATTCACGTATGGGCTAGGCTCGAAATAAATTTCTTCCTTCGAAGGATGGGATATGCTCTGCTTGGGGCGTGATTGCGTTTTAATTAGGACATGCTCGGATAACTGTCCGACAGGTATGGCAGTATAGCGTTAAGTGTAGGAAAT
>JAECUM010034587.1:0-14314 GCA_016617855.1 Megalonaias nervosa
CGAATAACAGTACTTTCAAGTGCACTGGATCCGTGTGTCAGGGATTGATTAAAATAAATGTGATAAACTGACAAAGAACAGTGCAAAACTATTATCTAATTAGCGTGAACGCTTTCGACTCTTAATGAATCTTTTTCAAAGACAAATACAAAACATAGACAAGAAAAACAAATAAAGCAGAAAAACCGTTGTGTTTGCAAAACTTTACATGATTATTTCTACAGGAATGAAACCTTGAATTTATTATGTTTCAACTAGGTTATTTCAGCTTGTTGCGGATGCTGGAAAATATTTTATATTGACCTAGAAATCGATGAGCCATAACGACATCTGTTATTTTATGTAAATTTATGTAAGCGATTATTATATATCGGATAATTCATTGTTATAGTAGTAATTATAGGCTATTGGGGGACTAATAAGCAATTTTAGAGAATTATTTAAAAGAAAATGTATCGGCTGCAGAAAGATAATTTTATTTGTGCATGGCTTCTTTTTCTACTCTTCTTGGTTTAAACCGCTTGGTTTCAATGTTCTTCGTTGTGCGGTATGTTAGTATACAAAGATGTGACGTCTAAGGAAACAAGCAATGTATCTGGCAGTAATGGTTCGCTTGTTTTGCTTTTTATGAGGTAATCTGTCGTGTCCTGAAGATATGATGGTAATTTGTGGACATGTGGTCTCATGAAATGATCCAATTACTCTGATATCCTTTCTGTGGAATGCCCGTTGCCGGAGATTATAGGTCTGCCCGGGTTTCCTTGTTTGTGGATTTTAGGTAAAAGATAAAATCTAACTGCCCTTGGGTTTTCTGGGCTTAAGTAGTTTTTCGTTTGCTGGCCTATGTGCCCGCTTTGGTACGCCTCGTCAATAATATTTGTGATGGTTTTTGCATATTCCAGTGTTGGATCATGGTCTAGTTTTTGGTAGAACCTAGCGTCACTTAGTTGTCTATTTGCTTCACTAACGTAGTCTTCCTATTCACAACGACTACAGCGGAACCCTTTTGTGCAGGCTTAATTATGATGTCTGTTCTGCTTTCCAATGATTGTGGGGTATCTTTTTCTTCTTTTGTCAAGTTAGAGTATCTATTAATATGGTTGATGTGTTTGGAAGTGTCGTTTTCAACTGAGTTGATAAAGTCTCCTAGATTTGGAATTGGACTTTTGGTGGGGTCCAATTACTTTTCTTTCTGAATATGGCTTGGTTGCAGCTTATATTTTACTCTGATTCATTTATTGGCTACAAGGCAAAATGGGCCTTGAGTCTTAGTCGGCGGCTGAACTCTTCGGTGTCCTTTCTGAGCTTACCTCTGTTGTATGTCTCCGGGTGGGGCAGTAACTCAAACCCTTCGATAAAAGTTTTATTTCTGCCTCCGTAAGTTCTACCTTTGAGATATTGACTACTGTGTTAGTAACATTTGAATCAAGTTTTGCTTTAGAGTGCTTACGATTCTTCCGTTTACGGCGATTTTTCTTCCTACTTTTACTTTTAGAAGAAATTTCGTCAAATGAAGTTTCTTTACCACAGTGATTTGGTTGCAGATCATAAATTCTAAGTTTTCTTTCTCTGATTTTGTTAGTTTTGCAGAGAGTCTTTGTTGATCCTTATTTAATTTAGAGTAAAACGTTTGCAATTGTTCCTCTGTGGAAACTTAATTCAGTAGCTGTTGTAGTTCTTCAGTGGTTGCTGATTTGACTAGAGATTGATGATTTAAGTTTTCCCTAAGTAGGGCTGTGCGTTTCATGGGCGCATCGTGCGTTATTTTATTTCATCTTTTGTTGAATCTGTTTGAACTCTTGCCAATAATCTGAGCCTTGACATGAATCTGAAGACCTTTAGTGACTGTTTGTTTCGAGGAAATGATGGAAGAGAGTGCGATGATGCTTTAGACGAAGTAAGGTATGGGTTTCGTTGTGTAAAGTTTTGAGTGTTTTCTGTATTGGTTGAGACATATATTCCCCTGAAGATATCCATGAAGATGATGCAAAATCGCTAGAAGGAATAAAGAATTGGTATTTTTCTAATCTTCTGTTACATTCACTGCTTTTCTATTATTATCCGGCACATGGACAGAATCATTTTCTCATGTGTATATATATATATATATATATATATATATATATATATATATATATATATATATATATATATATATATATATATATATATATATATATATATATATATGTGTGTGTGTGTGTGTGTGTGTGTGTGTGTGTGTGTGTGTGTGTGTGTGTGTGTGTGTGTGTGTGTGTGTGTGTGTGATTTACACACGTTCAAATTACTAATGTATGCACCATATATACTCGTTTATACGTTTATAAGTTAAGTCCAACTGCACTCAGTATAGATCCTGATCTGCCGTCATATAATGCGCCGGAAAATCAAGGTCAATGCTGTTTGTTCTTTTGATTAATCCTAACAAAACTGCATTGATGCATATCTGCGGACGCATGATGCGGTGGCAGAACAGGGTCTGTGCAGTTTGCAGATGGGTTCGACTTATAAGCGATTACCGACGGTATATATGTGGTATATAACTGAAAGAATTAGAATTTTCAAATTCATCCTTTTCAATGACGCATAAATAAAAAGCATGCTAATTAACAGTAACTTATGCATCATTTTTACGTTACATTTGGACATAAACATTTGAATATATGTTTCTTCTATGAAGACAAGTTTGTCACCTCCGGTGATCATATAATATTTATATAAGATATGTGTTCAACATATTGGGTTGCTTTGCTGTCCAGATGGCGTATTTTCGAATGCAAATACAAATTGGACAGCTAGTTTTTAAGAGAAGGTTACTTTCGATGTCAGCTTAAATTCATTTTTTTAGGGCATCTTTAGTTCAGTGTACTATAATTTTGGTTTGGACAGTGATAAAGTGTCTGTCAACAGGACAGTGTACTTCGATGAAAATTTCTTACAACTGCATGAAGATATAATGAAAATAGCATGCATCTGAAGTACTATAAATCATGAAAGAATATGCCATAAATAATATGAAGTTTTTACTTTTGTTGTTCGTACTTACAAGTAAAGACAAAATGCCTAATGTGCGAATTCCCAGATGTAACCTGGAAAAGCTATATACTGGATATAATGCAATACTCAGTGTTTTAACCGGTGCATCTTCCAGATAATCGCGATAAGACGTTTGTCATTGTGGTTGATATATTACTTTTTAATATCTTTAGTGCTTTGTGAAAGAAATTATTGCAACAGGTGTCGCAAATTATTGGTTTGATGTTTTTTAAAGGTAGCTCTAAATAAAACGAGAAGACCCCGCTGCCTGCGTCATTCAGCACTGTGCATTTTCAATTAGTATATTTAAAAGTGAAATTCCTTCATCTTGAATTTCACATGATGTTACTCTCTTGCCACATTTACTTTCTTTTGATGATTTATTGAAACCAATTATACCTGCATTTCTAGACAGGTATAGCTTAGAATTAACGAGAGTGATTTAATTCATAAAGATGACTCAAACATTCGTCCTCTGGAAGTTTTAGTTCGGGGTTTAAGTGATACCCCTTGGAAAATTTGCAGGAAATCTGACGAAATGTACGTTTGTGTTTAGGGTCTGTTATTTATGATTATGGATCAATATAATGTTACCATTGGGAAAACAATTTGCCAAAATCTTCATTGCTTAAAATATATTTAAAAATGGGATACGGCATGCTGAGGATAGATAGATACATATACACTAGTGCGGTTGTTAAATGGATGAATAGTAGATTTATATTAAATAATGATAATGGATAGTGTTAATATCGAAAACAAAGTGAAACAAACACGAAAGGCGGTACCATTTATATACTGATAAAATTATATGCGGTGCACATATGACTTTCAAATGGATTCCCCCCCCCCAAAAAAAACCCCACAAAAAACAAACACCGGCACACAAGTATACACTATTTCCTCTAAACCGTTAAAGTATCTACAATTTAGTGACCCAATGTTCATATACAGAATATTATATTAGAATAAATCTTATATTAAGGAAGGAATAATGACCAAGTAGCTTATTTTATATCCCGGATATAATTAATGTTGTAAATTGTTAAAATCTATCAAGCAACGTAACAGACTGACTAGGTGTATGGCTGCTGAAAATCATACGATGCACAACACATCATATAGTATATTACTCGCACACCCTCCCGTTTGTTTTGTTACCCCCACCACCACCGATCTGAAAAATGAAAAGCATCAAAGATATTTACAAAAATGCACAAAACTTAGTCATTTCATTCAGCGATTTCTAATTTATAATCTTATTGTCGCCAAAGGGTCCCCAACACTGTCGAATTATTGGCGTTTCAATGCAAACGGAAGCTGATGTAAATATGCAAAGAGACTGCTCGCTGTCCATTTCTGGTTTCTAGAATAATCTATTTCAGTAAGAAAAAGTGTCGTCTGCGTCCAATATTTGTAATGTCTAGTTTTATCATTTCAAAAACAAACTGAATAAGTCAATAGGATGAGCTCTTGTACACATGTGTTCAAAGAAATGTAAATCCAAAATTTACGGAATTTTTTAGATTCTCAAAGACGGTGAACTATATCACATCTGTTGCTTGAAAACAGACTGGCCAAAGCAAATATGGCGACCGTGTTGCTCAAGAAACTCCCGTTTGATTCGAAACTCCGAAAAGTTGACAGCGTTTGGAACCCCCTGGCGACAATCAGATTTGAACTTATAAATCAGTTTTATGCATTTTTTTGTATCATTGATGTCTTCTGTTTTTAAAATCGTAGAGGGATACAAACGAACGGGATGGTGTGAGAATACTATAGTTTCTTATATATTGCAAAATGTATGGATACAGAGAAGTTGGAAGTTGAATAGAGAATGCGCGCGCGCGTGTTCGTACTTTTATGTAAGTTCATTCAAACAGTTGCAGTGCATGCAAATGAACATTATTGAAGAAGCACCGGCATTGTCATGTGCGAAGAAAGCCTATCTATTAACAGACTGAACAGAAATTTGTGCGTGACACCGCAGAGGTCATTGTGCAACATGTGGTTGAGATATTTGAATAAAAAGGCTACACAGAATTTGAACAACATTAATAGCACAGAATTTGAACAACATTAATAGCACATGTAAGAAAAATTAAAGGAAAATTAATTTGGAAAACTGAAGCATCCACCAGCAGAAATATAGAAATATAGTTATGAAATGGCCAGTATCTGAGTAGTTAGGAGTGACTTATGTCAGAAATGCACAACACAGGAGTTTCCTACCCAGTCCAAGATAACACATACCAGTCGACAACTGCAATTACGAGGATATCCTTGTTCTTACGCACATGTGGGAGATGGAGGGATAACGGATCGATTCCGGTACAAAATGCAATAACTAGTAGTATATTAACCTCTTTTATGGATGTCGTCAAGCAAAGATATTTCTGACGAAAAGTAGTGGAGAGTTTGATGAGACAAGAAAATTATAATTATGTAGACCACTTCAATCAGCTTAACTTCTGTATTGGTCTTTTAGTCCTGTCCTTTCGGTTTACGCATAGCAGAGGCTAGCTTTGTCAAACTATAACTCCAGGCGACCCTCGCCGCGCACTAGTTACAGTTAGGTACAGCGAATTTCAGAAACAGCGCGATTTTCAGTGTCACGACCGATTACAAAAACAAGTACGCTCTGCCTCAAAATAATAGCTGACAAATCTGAATGTTTGTGCATTAAATTTATTAGCAAAAGACCAAAACATGGAAACATAGTATCTGCTTGTAGGATAATTCTGACTGAAGTAAGAAGGAACATGTCGTCACCGTAATTACGGGCGACTCTAAATGTAATTTATTATTAGTTTCGGAAATAGAGCATGGCCGATAGGCGTCTCGTTTGGAAGGTCTTGCTTTCCGTCGGTGTAGCATAGACGAACGCCCCGCTCAGCCAGAAACGGCATTGGAGCTTATGCGCATGACCGCAAATCATTCGTGCAGTCCCAAGGTCTGCCTCTTTCTCAGATTTACAATTCATGTGAACCCGCACATGTTGAGTTGTCTCCGAGTATTTAGTCTCCAGCGGCGCATTTCATATGCAAGCATCAAATTAGGACTCTAAAGCCTGTAATCATACGTTGTACATCCCAAAGGTCTTATCAGAAGTCCGGCATTTGTAGTATTGAGATGCAAGAACTCGAGCCTGTCTCGTTCCTGATAAAAACAATTTCCTAGCAGCAGGGATCTTCATCCAACAAAGAGGTTAAGTTCAAGTTATTCATTATTCGGATCTTCAAAGCGAAGAGGGTAGGCTGTTTTATTTTTCTGTAACTAGGTATCACTGTTGAGACAGGTTTCTACGAAGAAACAATTGTAGGATGGTCTCGTGACCGGCTTAAACTGAATTAAATGCAGATGAGAGACATGTAAATATTGCACAAAAGTTATTCGGAAACGACAAATTGTAATATTTTATTTATAAGTAGATACTTGCAAACTCATTTCTGAGGCTCAAAGTAACCGAGTGGCTCTGGCTTTTACAGATCACTAACATCTCAGTTCTGCCCGCGTGGGTTCGAGTCTCGGGCTAGACCAACGTAGGTATATGAGAAAAGATTCCGTGGGCTGGTGGTTCTTCCTAAGAGTTTCCTGTGTTCTTCCTCCACAAGATATAGCGGCCACCATGCATATGTCATGTGCTGATTAATAGCGTTAAGTCAAAACAACAACAACAACAACAAACGCATTGCTACCATGATTTCTGTTTTATTACACATATAATTATCATCACAATATTTATAATATTTGAAAATGTATTTCAAGCATTAAATTTCTTTAAAGGAAATGCATGTTTCTGTGTGCAGAATTATTCAAAACCTAAAATATAATAATTGATCGGTGCACGTATATGATTCGTTAACAATTTATTAACCATAACGTTATTCGATCTTTTGTTATATCAATCACCAAGATCCAGATGTATGGGTTAAGGAATCAGTAATATAATAGGTATTGATACATACGGTTTACTATCTGTAAAGACTTTCTATTTCAATCCACGAACGGCATTACCTCACATTAAACGACATTAAGTGTTTTAGAATAATTGGTTAAAGAAAAAATATTTCCCATAGTTCCATTTTAAAGTGTTAAAAAGATAACATCTTGCATATCACTGAATGTCTTCTATGATCATAAAGAAATACTTGACCCTATAGTGTAAAATGTGCAGTGTGTTCTGTATCCCCTCCATCCGTCCGCCCTCCCCAAACTTGGCCATCTGGAACAAAACATGTTTTATTGCCTGATACCACACCCCATATGGAGTCCGTGGCCTGGTGATGAAAGAAGTTCAGATGTGTGTTCGAAGAAAATCTGCACGTGTTTCACATAGTTTCCATTATTTAATAGTATTACCGTTACTCTACAGCCAGCTAGCGATAAGTGAAAGTCTTTCATAACCTCTCTCAAAAGCTCGTCAGTTCTATTAGATATTACAATAAATATTGCTAGACTGATTAAGGTGTTTGACCATTTCAATAACAAATGATCAAAGAATATATCGATACAGAATAAAAAAAAAAAAAACTTGACAATAAGCAAGTACGTATCACGTCTGATTTAGACCATTTTTTTTTACATGGAACACAATTAATAATAATAATAATAATAATAATAATAATAATAGCCTGTGAGAAAGTTTATGCTCTCACTATTGGCTACAGCTGACAGATTCTGCCTAAGAAAAAACACCTAAATAAAATTCACTCTCTGTCGACTTCAACGGTACTTGTCTTTCCAAACGTTTATACTGTAAATCAACAAATGCAAGACTTATAAGTACTGTTGATGAGGATCTGTTTATTATTTATATGCTGTTACTTACCTAATTGGGGACCCGAGTGTGGGTTCGAATCTCGGGCTTAGTCAATGTGGGTATGTGAGAAAGCTTGCCAGATGTTTTCCGTGGTTCGGTGGTTCTTACCGGGGTTTTCTCGAGTTCATCCGCCACCAGTTATACTAGCGCCGTGTATAGCCTATCTGCTCTGAGAATTGGCGTTAAACCCAAAACAACAAACAACATTTACCGTATTAGGAGAGAGAGAGAGAGAGAGAGAGAGAGAGAGAGAGAGAGAGAGAGAGAGAGAGAGAGAGAGAGAGAATTTGTCAATAAAAGTTTTATTCCGTTAGAACGCGTCAGCACAGTTATCACAGAGGTTATAAAGATATTTAATGCTTTTCCTCTGAACGTTGTAAACGTATGGACCATGCCATTGATTTTAAAACTACATGTATGTCATGTTTAATTATTGCAAGGAAACACTAATTTACGAATTGTACCAGACATTGATGTAAAACGGTTCTTTGTTTTTTCCGTCCGCATAACTATTAGATAAAGAAGCTGAAAGAATTAATTATTGATCAAATTGCACAAATCATTGGAAGAAACAAAATCTTATAGGTACCACTCTGCAGTTACTATGTACTTCTTAGGGAGTGACCGGCATAAGGTGAAGTTGTCTGTAATGGCAGCACACAGTGGAGAGAATGTTGAAAACCTCTATACTACTTTGATGTACTGTAACTGATATTGCTTTACATGTGGTCATTATGAAAACTATGTACTATCTAAAGCAGACAGGTCATAAAATGTGTCCTCCCATATACTCGAAAAATTTACCCTAAACTAGTCCGAAGTACACTAGCTTTAGCCGTTATTAAAACGGGGAAAATACATTTTGATTGCTTAGACAAAACAAACTTCTGAAAATGCAATAAATGAAAAATAACATGCACAAAAAGTGAGAACAAAATGATATCAGCTTGCTCTCTTTCCAATTTTCTTCTGAAATCCAGTTAGTGAAAACGACCACACAGAGCTAGCAGTCTTTTGAGAGGTGCACCTCTGACGTAATGCCATGTTTCATACGTTTTAACCCAAATTACACCCATGAACCATATACCCAAATAAATACCCAAATAAATGCAATTAAAAGCTATTTTAACAATGCCTAAGATATACATGGTCTGTTATAAATAGTCAGGATAACCAGCGAGGAAAAACCGAAATTCAATTTCTTTAAAAATTAAACCCTATGCAAAGTGCAAAACTGTAGAGCACAACCATATTCAATCAAATTAAAACCAAGTCGCTCTGGAATATTTGAGAGGGACCAGAAGACGGTAACAAGGTCTGTAATGTAAAGAACCTTTCGAATAAAATTAACACTTTATTGAAAAATGTAAACAACGAATACGAACTAGTCTAGCAAAATATATGATTTATTTTTATTTTTCCTCTCTGATTAAATACTGTGAATTAATTTTTCGTTGCATCACCTTTCCAAGGGTAGTGAAAACTAAAATTCAAGGTGGTACGTACATTCGTTGACTTGGAACATATGACGTGGTTTGCAATTTTCAGAAAACTAGGCGTTAAAATAAAAAGAAATAAAATAATGAAAATATACCTATCTTTACATATAGAATGTGTTGTTATTGATGTGGGTTTAATGCCGTTTCTGAGCGAACGCCTTTGACCACTCGGCCACCCGAGTCAGCATGTGGGGTGCGATTTAGCACTTCGTAGTAGGAAATTTGAAATCTGTTATCAAAGACAAGAACATTCGATGTAAACAGTGTTACTTGAATAGCTTGGCTGAAGATTGCCTGTAACTTAATCTGCTGAAGTTTGGTTTATTTAATGCCAATAAGACGAATGTTATTCAGGGTTTTTAATTATTTGTAATGAAAAATGAAATTAACACTTTTACACAGAATATAAAATGTTAGAAAGAAGATACGTTTATGTTTTATCACTTTTACCTGTGCTGTACAATACAAATCTGAAGTGGAATTGTTATCACTTGGATTAAGTGTCAGAGAACAACAGCATTATCTCACACATATATTGTTGTCTGACATTCTCCTTTCGACCACTTGTTTCTCTTGATTCCATATATATTTTTCAATTGCAATATCCTTATCAATGTAGTGAGATTATACTCCTTTGACTTAGGTACCAAGCAAAGAGGATGTTTTAGAAACCTTGCAGATAAAACCGATGGTAATGTTAATTACTTCTAATTTTAAATTCTTCTCCACCAACTTTTTATGTATTATTTATCTCAGACGTTGTGTTTGATCCAGCTACACTGGAATCATTCACTGTAAGTTTCTCGGTTACAACGAAAACATATTAATGTACTTCTGATCTTCTGGTACGTTTTACAATACTCTATAGAAATGTACGGCATTCACAGCCTAATTAAATAAAACGTCATCTTACACTAAGGTCTATCAAAGGGCCTTAATTTTCTCTCATTGATCTAACCTTAAGCGCTCAGGATACTTCTGTAAAATATTGATTTTAATTTTTTTAAAAATGTATTTTGCCCGTTAGAAAGCCAATACTACTCAATTAAAATCGCATTGTCAAATTTCAACATGGTTATACAGACTTGACGACTATGCGTGTACCTTGTATAGATAGGACGGATATACGAAACCCATGCACTGCACGCAATCTGATGAATAATAAAGTAATCAATAATTATCAATCTAAAGGTATTGCATAAATGAAGTTAGATATTGGCACTAAAGTCTGAGTCAAAGAAAACTTTAGATGAAACCTTCTTTGGAGAGAATATTGATGTGCGGCTGAACCCACTTTAAAACTATATGTTTGGTGGCTTTTGTTGACTTTTATTTTCAATGAGAGTAAAGCATTTTACCTAAGGACACAACATGGAGGATGACCTGTTCTTGTCGGGGGGAATGAACCCAATACTCCTGCAGAGAAGCTCTGCATCAGCTATGGAGCTAATGCGCCTCCCTTCTTTGGAGAGAGACACACACTTGAAGGCTGACTTTTTCCGAGAAACGAAGACTTGACTTGCCAGGCCACGTAATCAGATCTCAAACTTAAATTAAGCGCTGGAAGAGAACAAAATTCAATGAACCAAGTTTTAAAACATTAAGACTAATAAAAATGTGATAATGAAGAAAACTGCATCAATGCTGCGGAACGTACACGTATACTTAAATAGATGTGTATGTAGAATAATATATATACACATGTAAACTATCAAAAGAACATGTTTGTGATTTGATAAAACTTGTGCTTGAAAATAACTTTTTTCAATTTGGTAATACGAACTATCTCCAAAAGTTGGAAACAGCAATGAGTAGTCCTATGGCACCTTCTTATGCGTCTTTATTTATGGGGAAATTAGAAACTGACTTTCTAAATAAAAGACTCTTAAAATCAGATGTTTGGTTAAGATTTTTAGACGATATCTTTATGATTTGGAGTTATTCATTAGATGAGCTTTATGATTTTATAGACTGTTTAAACAAATTACATCCAACAATAAAATTTACATTGAATGTGTCTAGAACTAAAAGTATCATTTTTGGACGTAGAGGTTGTGAAAAATGAAAATAATAACATCGCTACCATGGTTCATGTTAAAAACACGAATATTCATCAATATTTTGAATATTCTTCATGTCATCCTAAATCATGTAAAAACCGGATACCATACAGTCAAGCAAAAAGATATAGAAGAATTATTTCGGATGACACTGTTTTTAAATCATCTTTGACAGAGTTAGGTCAGTATTTTAAATAGAAATTACCCTATTGACATCATTAATACTGCTTTCCAAAAAGTATCTTCTCTTACGCAACTTGAATCGTTACAATGTAAAATCAAAAATAGAAATGAACATATCATTCCTTTTGTTATTGAATATAATCCAAGTCTGCCTAATATAGGTAAGATTATCAATAAATATTGAGATTTATTAAAATTATCATGTAAAGCAAGTGTTAAATCGCTACACGAAAGCAAACCCACACTTGCTTATAAAAGGCCTAAAAATCTTGAAGATTTCCTAATTAATTCTAAATTAGAAAAAAACATATAAAAAGGGATCATCAGCTAAATGTAATAGACCTAGATGTTCGCACTGTTCTTTTATTAATGAAAATACTTCTTTCAATAGTAATAATACAAAAGAAACTTTTAATATGCGTTGTGATACTAATTGCGCAACATCAAATGTTATTTATTTGATCACATGCACAAAATGTAGCATCCAATATATTGGACAAACCAGTCAGCAAATGTCTAAACGTATGAACCAGCATAGATCAGACATAAAAAAATTATATCGATCAATCATTTTCATCTCATGTTGCCGCACATTTTAACAAGAGTTCCCATACTTTGCAAGATTTCTCCTTTCAACCTATTGTTACAGCTGATTCTGAGATGGAACGTCTGCTAAAGGAAACCTATTGGATTCACCGTCTTAATACGGTATATCCAAAAGGTCTAAATTCCAAAACACTCTACGATATTCATTAATAAATTTATTTTTTTTAATTATGTCCCCTGTCTACAATTTAGTTAAGAATAATTTTATATTATTCTGATTTACTGAAAAACTTGACTACTGAAAGTATAAACTAATATCATAAAATAAGTTTAATAATTTTTTACAAATGAAAGGGCATTTTTAAAATTAATTCTGAATATATTATGTTTAATTATTTATAAAATACTTATTCATTTTTTGATTATAAATATTATGCAAACCATAATTTTTTAATAAATTTTTATTATATAACTTGAGTTCAGATAAAATACGAACATTCGTCAATAATATATATATATATACTATTCAAATATGCATTATACATAATCAAAATATTAATAAAACTGTTTATCTCTGTTTATTCATATATATATATATATATATATATATATATATATATATATATATATATATATATATATATATATATCACATAGTCGGTACACTTCGCCTACAGTGTGTGCAGTTTCATATTTTTGATATTATACGTGTGAACATATCACGTTATGTGATTCTGATTGGTCCAAATAAGCCCATGAAATTATTGTGCACGATCCTCTTTACTGATTGGCTGGGATCGTGGGAAAACGTTTTTAACCCCGCCTTCTGGAATGTTTTGTTTTGAATGAACATTTTTGGCGGCCATTTTTTAACTCGACTCGCGAAAGGAAATTGAGGAAAAATTATCTCGGCTGTCTGAATATGGATATGTTACCCCCACAGGGGTTTGTTATGTCATGTTTAACAATATCATCATAAGAAAAATGGTGTAAAAATGGCGTAAAACTACAAGACAAGAACAACAATAAGAAGTAAAACTAAGCGTATTGCTCATTTGATAGCGGGTGGCGGGGAGGGCGGTATATCTGTAACATAGATAGAGACTCTACCGTATATACAAGCCTGGTTTAAATGTGAACTTAAAGAAGTAAATAAACTCACCTCTGTTCACAGAAGAATCTGGACATAAATGGGTCTCCTAACTGACAGAACTTTATCCAACTACAGAATCTTTACGCAGTATATATGGGATGCAAATCCGACTCGGAAAGAAATTTGTTTACTTCTTCTGTACAGTCTATTGTTCCAAATCAAATACTGCAAATATCCGGTCACATTTGCATTGCAGAAAATGTGGGAATTTTTGCATCCAGTAATCCTATTTCACATGAAAATCGCAACAATGTAACGTTTAGTTCTGAAAGCGACATTTTAGGGTAAACATGTACTCTAGGCCTACTGTGTACCGTATCAAACAATGTGGCAACATCACATCGCATTGATCATTCTGTTTTGAAAAAATGATTCTGTCGTTATAAAATGTTCTGTTTATTCGGATGGAAACTTTTTCTTTGATTTATAATTCGTAAAAAAAGTACAATCTACTTTTACCAGTTCAACTTTGTTTGGGACTATATTTTATGCACAACAAATGAAAGATGCACCGTCTGTCAGAATGAACGAAATTATTCGTTCTTCTTTCTATCTAAATAATTTCCACTGAAATAAAAACTATGTGATAAAAAGAATCTCAAATGGATAATAATTTAATATTAAATTTACGAAACTCGTTGAATAATGTCCGCTTTTGCTCGCCAGGGCTCGCAAGCAAAAGCTGGACATTATTCAACTCGTTTTATAAATTCAGTATTAAATCATTACCCATTTGAGATCCTCTATATCTTTACGATCCAGTTTTATGTATTTTTATGTATTAAAATATCATTAATCTGTGCTGTATATGCATATTTCCATGTCAACTATTCGTTAAAGAATAAGACAGGTTAAAAATGTAAGTATGACGTCATCTTGTTTATTTCATATTGTTTATATTATTGATCACTTAGAATATATTTAATGACGTAAGCAATGATATTGAATTCAGTTTGAATTCAGTCTGATGAAGCAATAAAGCGAAACCGGTCACACATTCTACGTATTGGTGTTG